>CM046444.1:103120877-103409975 GCA_025506515.1 Flaveria trinervia
TATTGTTCGTGATTATGAAGAAGGATCCGAGATGAAGGTTAATACGAATATTCAACAGAGTAAAGTTGATGAAATTGTGTTAAATGGTAAGTCTATTTAAATTTGCTGATGTGAATCATGTTAATGGAGGGAATGATGTTACGTAAATCAATGCAAGGGAGTGCTGGTAGAAACATTAGTCGATCGACAAAAGTTAAAGATACATACTATACGTTGTGAAATTTAAATCTCTTAATCAAGTGCGGTGTTCAACGTATATGAACTATCATGTTATTCTATTTAAATAGTGTTAGATCATCGGAAAAGTGATAGTGAAAAGATGAAAGTAATCCAAGAAGTGAAGGCGAATTTGTTAAGAATAAAGGAAATTATGAGCCTTACAAATGGTAAATTTTCAATCATTAGAAATATGTAGAATGTAACAATGACAACTTAAAAACTTAATAATACTCTAAGTTTCGAATGTGTAGCTGAAGAAATAGAAAAGTCATCGACACTAGTCGTAAGTTCCAATAAAAGGAAAAATGGCGGAGGAGGTATGAAATCAAAATTTTATTCAAAAGTTATATACTTATAGTAGTTATATATCGGATGTCTCATGATGTGTTATATTTGTAGACGTACCTTTATAGATCACTTGTGTAAAATCATGAACTAACATTTACAAGTTGAATTTGTAAATGTAAAGTGAAGGGAAATGTTAAAAGGAAAACTACTATGGAAGGTTATAATTATTTAATCAATTTGATAGTAATGAAGTTATATTAACAAGTAAAACCTCTTGACCATATAAAAGTACTTTTTCAGGATCAAGAAATGATGATCAACCATAAGGAAGAAAGAGAAAAGCACTAAAGGATATTAGAAAAGGTATGTATTTATTTTGAAGTTTATATATACTGATGTGTATTATTATTATAGTATTTTATTTATATAATAATAAATTAACATTAATGTTGTTTCTACGTATACGTAACACGTACAAAACAAAAGAGTAAAGTTATGAAATGTAAGAGAAAGAAAAATATACCTGACACTGATCAACGTGAGAATGAAGATGATACAAATGGAAAATGTTCAAAAATTGAAGTTGTTAGTAAGTGGTTTGGTATTCGCACACGGTCATCCCCACATCAACTATTTAATGCTATTAGGAAGTTGAACAAAAGGCAAAGAAATTGTGTAAGGAGCATGAGATTTGGTAAGATTTTAAAATTCAATGTTGATGGTATACCATCAAAACTTGGACATTTTGTGGTTGACCATTTAGATACACAGAAAATGGTGATAAGCATAGGTAATTCTGAAATATTAGTTGACAAGGATTCCATATATAAATTACTTGGACTACCAAACAAGGGAATCGATATTAGCAGTCTTGAGTTATATAACAATGAGCATCCGATATACAAGAAATGGAGGGAACGTTATGGTAAAAGAAGTATTAGCACATCTGAGATAGTCGAGAACATTATCGAGGATCGATATGAAAATTATATGGTGTTTAGACTTGATTTTTTGATACTTTTCTACAACACAATGATAGAGTGTTGTATGAATGGAAAGTGCAAATATGGGATTTTAGAATATATTAAGGTCGCCACAGATTTGAAGGAGTATGATTGGTGTGCGTCCATAGTTGAAGCTGTTAGAGTGTGCAAAAATAAATGGCGAAGGTGTAACTTGAAATCAGATTTCCTTGGACCACTTGCCATATTAACGGTACGTAAATAGTTACTTATATTCTAAGGTTAGTGTTCTTGTTACATGTACGTATATGTATAGATGCACGCAAATTAGTGTTGTTCAATTTGTTCCCAATAACCTGTACATCAAAAATAAAGTGTTTACACATACGTATATTTTAATAAATAGTACATACGTATATGTAAGTCAATGCTATGTGTTCAACAAGTATCCATACAAAGAAATGCGAGGTAAAAAAACCGTAAACATTATAGTAAACAAATATATGAAATTATTACTTTTGATGGAAGTTTCATAGTGATATGCCACATGCACAAACGATGGATTGATTTGTCAAAGAATGTAGTGACCGCTACTTTCATTGACGCGTCTTGGTCCATAAGAATTAACATTGGATGTTTGTTGTTACGGGATTTAACGAAACATTTCAGTAACCACGTATAAGATTCAATTGTCTCATCATGCAACAACCCGACACCAAATGTGACACACCTTTTATGGTGATCAACACCGGTGAATGGAACAAAAATCATATTATACCTAAAAAGAGAAAAATGGTTAGACAAATTATTTTAAATAATAGGTAAACAAATGAGACTTATTTTTCTGGTAGGTTGCATCAAATGCCAAAACATCACCAAAAACTTCATAATTGACCTTCAAAAATTATCCACCCAAAAGAATGATCTAACCTCACCATCAACAGCAACGTATTCAAAACTGAATTTTCTTTATACATCTTGCATTCTTTCAATTTATCTACAAACATTTGAGCGTCTCTTTTACCAATGTAGTTGGTAATATCACGACTGAAATTTTTATAGTCTGTTTTATTACCACGCACCATATGATGGCCACCCTTTAAGGAAACTTGTAACCTATGAGCTTTGGTTGGCCCAATATTTGCAAATCGACATTTGGCAATATACTCTTGATCAACAAAATTCAACTTTCGTCTTTTACGTGTCAAATCCAAATTGTCAGAATTCACTAATCCGCGGTTAGGAACGTCATTGATTTCATATAACTCAAAAGCTGACGTACCTAATATAGCTCTTAGTCTTATACGTGCTCGGCAATTAGTTACTTTAAAATTTGTACGACGAATAGTTGACTTTGATGAGGAATCCAAAGTGTCAACAACTTGACCATTAGGCTTACTAGATTTGGTACACAACATGTATCTGTGAGTAATCATCCCATCCTTTTTTTCATTGCACCTAAACGAGTAGAAAAACCAGCCTTCTCAGCATACGCTTCATACATATTCATCACATCTTGCCATGTATCGAATTTGGTTCCTACAACAAGCATGTAATCAGCTGGAACATTAGGAGGCTAGAATCATGTTCCATTTGGAGATTCATATACATTGGTAGGTGTAAAGCCCCGTTCCCGGGACGCTTACAGCTGATAATCATCGCATATAAAACATATATTTTCATCATATTACATGAAAACGTCGTAGCAGAAACATTTAAACAAAACATTCCATTTCAATATAATAGCTTTTGCAAAATAATACAGAAACATTTAAACAAAACATTCCATTTCAATATAATAGCTTTTGCAAAATAATACAGAAACATTTAAACAAAACATTCCATTTCAATATAATAGCTTTTGCAAAATAATACATCGTTAATCAGTTAAAAAATACATTGTTGCATTACATCACAAAAGCATTAAATAAATGGATGCCATCCCAAAAGAACTTAGTAGCCACTTTGTGCCATCCTCAGCAATCATTACCTTCCAACTGAAAACGCATCAAAATCAGCGTTGTTGAGTGAGTTCTAGTTTTATAATAAAACATACTTTCTTTCATTAAAACCGTTCTTTTCTTTCATGCGATCATACATCGTACGTACACATAGATAATAGTTATTATCTTCTTCATTCGTTCATTCATCTTTACATCTTTTCTTGCACATCTGATATCTTCCGTACCAATACCATGTGCTACACCCTAAACTATATGGCTACTGGGCCGAAGTCTATAAATAGACAGCTTAACATGTTGCCGCAGTATCAGGGGTAAGCGGTAGAGGTTCTATACAAATGGTCGATCACAAAGAAAGACCCCGATGTGCATCCTCCCAGGGTAGCGAACCCACACACCATTGGGCTAACATCTTATAATTGGCGGGTCCCGATATCTAATGCTTGCAAGACTTTCATTACTTTCTTATTCATTAATGCACATATTCATCACGTTCCACTTTTCATTGTTACATAATACGTTCATTTCATTCATTAACATTCAACACAAAGCCACGAGAAAGATAAACATATGTCATAACAAGGAACATAACATACACAGGCATCAACATCATACAGGGCAACATCATACATACATAACATGCATAATCATGCAACATCATCATCATGCCCAAGATACTCTCTAAGGCCTCAACAGCCATCTTACATGAACTTACGCGAACTTTTACATTAAAACTTACATTTGCACTTTCCCCCAAAAGCAAAAGTTAAACTACGGTTTTCCTCGGGTGCAACAACCCTATTCGGGCATATGGACACCTTTCAGTCGCATGGCCTCCATGCGACTGAACATCATGCAAATGGACCAATGCGGATGAACACCAATACGGATGAACACCATATCATGCGAATGAAACAAATGCGGATGGACTCCATGCGGATGAGTCCTATGCGAATGGATCTAATGCGGATGAACTAATACGGATGAGCATTTATGCGACTGGGCTCTCAGTCATGCGAATGAACCCTAAATCGCACCCCATCCGGCCGCAGTTCATCCCGAACCTAATCTACCATTTCGACCTCCAAGCTCATCAAAACCCTTTTTAAGCCCAAATCAATCATCCTAAACCTTAGGAATGCATACCACAACACCATTCAAGCACACACAAACTCACAAGCAAGACCCAAACAAATCATACTCATACCCACACATACACAAACGGGTCAAACACACACATACACAAACGGGTCAAACACACACACACTCAAAAACCCAAATTTCAGATGTGTTCCAGCCCCAAATCATTCAAAAACATGTAAAAGAGGGGTCCTAGGACTCACACAAACGACCACACCGAGAAGAGCTTCGATTTGACTCACTACATGACGATTTTCGAGCTTGAATCTACCTGAACCAACCTTGAGACCACTTTTTGTCACACCCCAACCATGACGGCGGAAACGTCGAAGTGTGAGGGTTAAGATTGTTCACAGGCACATAACGCTATGTTAAAATATAAATGCCATTAATCAATTGTTTTCAAACATCACATACATCCACGCCTTACAAGAAAATAAATAAACAAAAATAGGAATCCAAATGTTCATTTAAGTCTAGGTCCATATCCTAAGCTTAAGCGTTTCTTCAGTCATCATTAAACTTGCACATTACCTGAAACATGTTGAAAGTAAAGTCAACTAGCAAGTTGGTGAGTTCTCATGGTTTTAAAATACAATAAGTATATATCATGAGAAAGAATGTGGCAATTCTAGTCAATGGTCACAAGATAGTAAGTATATAGAACATGCATAGTTACAATCAAACCTTGACTGAATAATATGAATAAGCATGATTAGCTAAGTGTATTTGGTTCCCTAGTGCACAAGCATACGGCTCCTAGGAGCCGGCAATCCCTCGGCTTTAGCACCAAATAGGCTTGTCAGGCCCAAAGATCTAAGACTTCGCCAGGCTAGTTATAGTTAATGATTGCACACGTATGCCACATCTCATATACAACTTAACATATTCAAATAACACGACTATGTAAAGAATTGCACGTGCGTAATAAGTATCAAAGCGTGTATGAGTATGTTTGTATAACCAACATGTTTCACCCCGAAAGGTGTAAAATATATGTAAAATGGGGCATAAGAACTCACATGATAATAAGAAGGCTTGAAAGTGAAATATGAAAACCACGAATAAGGTTTCCAACACAATGTCACAAGGCACCTAAATAAGAATAAGGTAACGTGTTATAATCGGTTTGATGATTACTTATTTTGTTTTAAGGTTCTTAATTATGGATTGATTAGAGGTTGACATCTATTTATTTCGTGTTATTAATGTGAATCGGGTTAATGGAACGAAATGATAATTAGATTTATTGCGCGAAAGAGAAAGGCTAATATAAATAAAGAAAACTAATCGCACATTAAACCGATTTATGAAGGTTGTATTGATTGTAATAAGTCAAGAAATAAATAAATATATATATATATATATATATAATTATATATAATATATATGTATACTACTTTGATGTTTATATAAATTAAGTATATATGTATAAGTAATTAATCATTCTAATTGCTTGACAATGTATCTACATATACATATTAATATACATGATATATATATATATATATATATATATATATATATATATATATATATTATATATATATATATATATTGAAGATATTTTACGCAAGTACTATCTTTACACAATAACATTATAATTTTAGAATAAGGAAAAAAAACACCATGAATTTTATATTCAAACATATTTATAAACCTTGATAAAAATATAAATAAATAAATAATAAATTCTGAATTTATAAAATAATTTTAGAAATTTTCAGAATTAAAATTTAAGCAAAAGAAATAATTAGTAATAAAGAAAATAAAATAGAAAAAGAAAAGAAAAGGAACTAGTGAACCAGGGCCGTGGCCTTGGTTCACTTTGGTTGTTTTAAATTTAAACAGAGCAGCCTCGTTTCCCCCAAATCCGATGAACCCTAGGTTCATCTGATCCAAAATCGACCCTCGATTCGATGTTAATCACTCAAATCATCATGGGGCTTTTGATCCTTGGACCAAATCGAGCAGATAACAGGTTTTGATTACCTGTTTAAGTGAGATTTTGAGGGATTCCGAGTTCGGTTTGCTTCGAAGGTTTCAGAATTTGAGGGTTTATGACTTGGTGAATCTTCTGTGCAATTGAGTGTTCAGAGAGTTGAGAAACTTCAAAACGAATCTGAAACCTTCAATATATAGTTTCAATTACACGGTTTTGAGCTCAACATTCTCGGTTTGAATCCGCGTTTGAAAAATTACTATAGTTAATATATTCGCGCTGTTAATTGGCAATTCTAAATGATTACTGATTGGTAAAGCCGCGTACTATGATTCAGGGTGATTAATTTGATTGAATTGCAGTTTTAGGCAAGATTTGATTGCGGTGATTGACTCGGTTGGTTCGAGGTTTGATTTGGAAAGGTTAGACGCGTGATAACACAAATTGAATTGGGGTTCGGGTTCGAATCATGGGGCCGAGGGGTTTGGGCGGTTTGATTGGGTCAAAAATGCTTTTAAAATGATGATTTGCACCTCGCCGGAGCTCGCCGGAGCTCGCCGGCGCCGTTGCCGGAAAAGCGGGGAACCAGATTGGAGTTTGGGCAATTTACACAACTGGTCCCTCCACTTTGTGTTTCATAACATTATGCTTAAAATCTTAATTTAATGTTTCATAATTTGCATTAAGACCCCCTCAACTTTTTAAACCTTAATTATTCAAGTTTATTATTATATTTTATTTTATTATTATTATTATTATATTGTATTTATTATTGCCATCATTATTATTATAGTTGTAATTGTTACTTTTAAAGTTATTATTACATTATTATATTATTATTAAAGAATTAAACTTTACAAACGAGCCACGCACAAACATAAATAAATAATAACGGCAAAATACAGGATGTTATAGTCTCCCCAACTTAAAAGAATTTCGTCCCGAAATTAAATCAAAAAGGGTTACAAGAAAAGAGAAGGGTACGTTTTCTTCATATGTTCTTCACGCTCCCAAGTGAATTCCGCTCCTCGTTTTTTTCCCATCGAACCTTTACAATTGGGGTCGTAGAGGTCCTAGTCTTCATAATGCGATCCATGATTTCGACGGGTTTCTCAACGAAATGTAGGGACTCGTCGATCTGGATGTCTTCCAATGGCACATACAAGTTATCGTCGGCCAAACACTTCCTCAGGTTCGAGACGTGGAAGACCGGGTGAATTCCACTAAGGTCGGAGGGTAGTTCTAGTTTGTAGGCCACTCTCACGATTCTTTTCAGAACCTTGAAAGGTCCTACAAACCTCGGAGCTAACTTACCTTTTCTTCCAAAGCGAACCACACCCTTCCACGGTGAGACCTTGAGAAGGACCATCTCCCCAACTTGGAATTCTAGTGGCTTGCGACGTTTATCGGCGTAGCTCTTCTGTCGACTCCTAGCCGTTTCCAAGTTCTTGCGGATGATAGCAACTTTATCGGTCGTCTCTTGTATGAGTTCGGGACCGGTGATAAGATTTTCGCCCATGTCGGTCCAGCAAATCGGGGGGAACACTTACGACCATAAAGTGCCTTAAATGGTGCCATTTGGATGCTTGAACGGTAACTATTATTGTAGGAGAACTCTGCGAGTGGTAGATGCGTATCCCAGTCGCCACCAAAATCGAGAACACAAAGACGCAACAGGTCTTCCAGAGTTTGGATTATCCGCTTCGTTTGACCATCGGTTTGGGGATGCTAAGCCGTGCTTAAATCCAATTGCGTACCCAGGAGTTCTTGCATGGAAGACCAGAAGTGAGAAGTAAATCGGGCGTCTCGGTCGGATATGATGTGAAGGGGCACTCCATGACGGCTTACGGTCTCGTCGATGTAAATTCGTGCTAACCTCGATGTCTTATAAGTGTCGCGTATGGGTATAAAGTGTGCCGACTTGGTCAGTCGGTCGACGATTACCCATATGCTATCGTGCCCGCGAGATGTCCGAGGTAGCTTAGTTATGAAGTCCATGGATATATGTTTTTATTTCCACACGGGAATTCGGGTTGCTCGAGTAACCACTTGGACGTTGATGTTCCGCTTTAACCTTCGTGCACATGAGGCACTTAGCAACATAGGTTGCTATGTCTCGTTTCATTCCGGGCCACCAATATTGACTCCGCAAGTCCATGTACATCTTATCGGAGCCCGGGTGAATTGAATAGGGAGTCTGATGTGCTTCATTCATGATAAAAGCCCGAAGGTTATTGCGTTTGGGAATCCAGATTCGGTTTGCGAAATACATCAACCCATTGGCTCTTGCTTCCAGTTGGGCTACAAGGTTGGGCTCAAGTTCGTCCTTCATACTCTCTTCGACTTGCACTGTCTGCTGGGCTTCTCGGATGCTTGACTCGATGTCACAATCGATCCTCAAATTTTGCAGTAACACTGTAGCATTGTTGACATCAAGTCGGACTTCAGTGTCAAACTCTCCCAATGTATCGAACCATTGCCGACGGTCGCGAATCTCTTGAACGGAAACCGTCTTTCGGTGCGTCTTCTGACTCAACGCATCAGCTACTACATTTGCCTTGCCGGGATGGTATCGGATGTCGCAGTCGTAGTCACTAATTAGTTCCACCCAGCGACGTTGCCTCATATTGAGATCCTTCTGATTGAAAACATGCTGGAGGCTCTTGTGGTCCGTGTACACTATACATTGTGTGCCATTTAAATAGTGTCTCCAAACTTCAAGGCGAAGACCACCGCTCCGAGCTCAAGATCGTGCGTTGTGTATTTTACCTCATGAACCTTCAATTGCCTCGAGGCGTAGGCTATTACTTTCCCCGTTGCATGAGGACGCAACCAAGACCTTGTCTCGACGCGTCACAGTATACTGTGAAATCGTCGTTCCATCTGGTAGCGTTAAAACAGGAGCATTGCATAGTTTATGCTTCAATGTCTCAAACGCCTCTTCTTGTTCAGCTTTCCACTCGAAAGGCTTGTTCTTCTGGGTTAAGGCCGTGAGTGGCTTGCGATTTTCGAGAAATTGGCAATGAACCGTCGATAATACCCGGCTAGACCAAGAAATGATCGAACTTCTGTCGGAGTCGTGGGAGCACTCCAATTCATTACGGCTTCTACCTTTGCAGGATCGACGTGAATTCCTTGTCTATTCACCACGAGACCTAGGAATTGTACTTCCTCAATCCAAAATTCGCATTTTGAAAATTTTGCGTACAACTGTTCCTTCTTCAGCAGATCGAGGATTTGGCGGAGATGAAGTCCATGATCGGTGCGGGATTTGGAATAGATAAGAATGTCATCGATGAACACAATGACAATTTATCTAGGTATGGCTTGCACACTCGGTTCATAAGGTCCATGAAGACCGCAGGAGCATTGGTTAAGCCGAAAGGCATAACCATAAACTCGTAATGCCCGTACCGAGTGCGGAATGCAGTCTTTGGGATATCGTCATCGTGGACTCGCAGTTGGTGATAACCCGAACAAGTCGATTTTTGAAAAGATTGCAGCTCCTTGAAGTTGATCGAAGAGGTCGTCGATACGAGGAAGGGGATACCGGTTCTTGATGGTTAACTGTTGAGCTCCCGGTAATCGATACACATGCGAAATACCCGTCTTTCTTCTTCACAAATAAGACAGGTGCACCCCAAGGAGAAGAACTAGGGCGGATAAAACCCTTCTCGGATAATTCCTGGAGTTGGCTAGAGAGTTCTTGCATTTAGATGGTGCGAGTCAGGTAAAGTGATTTGGCCACGAGGCTCGCTCCCGGGATCAAGTCGATTTTGAATTCAACTTCCCGTACAGGAGGTAACCCACTAAGTCGTCGGGAAAAACTTCAGGGAATTCTCGTACAACTGGAACATCCTTGAGTTCCTTCCCTTTGACTTTGGTGTTGACTACGTAAGCCAAGAATGTCGGATAACTCTTACTCAGGCACTTTCGAGCTTGAGTGCATGACATAAGCTTGAGTCCTTTGGAAGACCGTTCACCGAACACCTTCATCGTGTCACCGGAGGGTAAGGGCATGCGAATACACTTCTCAAAACAAACGATCTCAGCATGATTCTTCGATAACCAATCCATGCCAATAATGACGTCGAAACTCCCGCTTCATAGGAATGAGGTCGATAAGAAATTATGATCGTCGAGACACAATAGGCAATCGCGGATGACCACGTCGACGGTGATTGGTTCCCCATCGGCAACTTCAACGGTGAGAGGTCTTTCCAAATTCGCACGAGGTTTAGCAAGTGTCGGTTGAATTCTAAAGAAACGAAACTCTTATCGGCACCCGAATCAAATAGTACGTAAGCATAGGTATCATTAATAAGAAAACATACCTGTGTAGGTTTAAAAGGCACTTAGGGCATAAACTAGGAATTTTTTTTAGAGAAATTCTACGGAGATAGGGTTGAAAGTTACGTACTGTTCACCACATCGTTGTTCGCCTGAGCTTGGTTTGCGTTGATGTGAAGGCACGTCCACGAGCTTGTGGAACATTGCCCACAAGACGAGGGCATTGGGGTCGGTAGTGACCCGGTTCTCCGCAATTGTAGCAGGCCCGGTTTGGTTCCGTCACTGCGTTCCCCATTGCTCGGCGACACGTTGCACGAGATGCCCGTACTTGCCGCATAGTGTGCAGATGCGACACGGGAGATCCCCGGATGATGGTACTTACATGTGTTGCACATAGGTAGAGGGCCTGCATAAGCCCTTGCCACGGGCACTTGTGCTGCCGGTGCAGCCCCGGGAACACACTGTCTCTGGGTGGCTTAGGAGCGGCCACGGCGTAGTTCCGTGCCGGTACAAACTTCCTCTTCTTGTTATCGAGCTTAACCTCCTTGACTTCCTCGGGGGTCGTCTTCTCGGTTTTCTTAGCACCCTTCGCAGACATAGTGCCTGCTCGGATGTGGTTCTCTGTCAGCTGTGCAGTGATGGTGATGGCTTCTTCCAGGTTACGGGTCGGCTACCCACAACGGCATCCTGAATCTGAGGCGGCACACCTTAATAAATTTTTCCACATTCCGTGAAACAGTATCCACCATGTGTGGCAGCAGTATGCTCAGCTCGTGATGACGGGAAGAATACGCCAGATGGTTCCCGCCATCTTGTTTCAGGTTCCAGAATTCCTCCTCCAGTTTCTGGATTTCGCTTCTCGGGCAAAACTTGGCGATGGCTATGTTTTTGAATTCTTCCAAGTTAAGGCCAAGATCGCGTCGGGACCTCGGTTTCTCTTTTCACTGTTCCACCACGTTAAGGCCCTTTGCTGCAATATACTGGTGGCATACCTCACCTTGAGTGCTTCAGGACACTCACAGTTGACGAAGGTGTTCTCCATTCCTTCAAACCATTCCAGGAGACCGGTGGCACCTTCCTTGCCACTGAAACTGGAAGGCTTGCACGAACTAAAGTGTTGAAAGTGCACGTTGGTTGTTACGGCCTTGGTTTGCACTATTTTCTCCTTGGCCGTTGTTGTTGCTTGTGACGTTGGCGATCATGGTGCTGCTGAGTTCAGCCACCATAGTCGGGATGACCGCAGCCATTTGCCGGACAATCATGGCGGCAAGCTTACGGCCGGATCTTCCTCGGGTTCCATGGTAACGAGACATGCTGGAAAATATAAATTGGATTAGGATCGGTTAAAAGGGTAATAAGGATGGACAGTTAAAGTAAGAATCATGGGTTGTACGGAATGATTCCATTTGATGACGCATCACCATTTGGAAACGTTGACACGTCAAGATGAATTGACCCATTCGCCTCAGAAACTGGTGTATGTTGGCCATAGTTTATCACTCATCCCGGAAATCCCCAGGTAAGCATGACTGGTCCCGTAGGATTTATACGAAATGCTTACCTTAGCCCGAGGGCCTTTTGCCAGGAAAACCAGGATACAGGTGTCTACGTACCACACTAGTTCTATGGTTCATGGGATCAAAAATCTTGATGAGATATTTATAGGATTAGAGCTTAAGTCTAAGGAATTTCTATCAATAAGTTCCATTGAGATGAGGAAAGATTTAAGGAGTAGCAGTTGTCGGGGAGAATCAATGTTTAAGATAAGTCTAGGGAGAACGGGTAACAATACGTATTTATGCAAAGAGGCACCTATACTAAGGCATCACATTGCACATAAGGCATAGCGTAGGCAGCATGCAAAACAATATGTATGTATTCATAAGAATACCATCCTATAAGGATCATGCATAAACTATAGTCTAGGTCACCATTTCTAATAACCTAGTTCCCTATAGTTATGGGCTCTGATACCAATCTGTCACACCCCAACCATGACGGCGGAAACGTCAAAGTGTGAGGGTTAAGATTGTTCACAGGCACATAACGCTATGTTAAAATATAAATGCCATTAATCAATTGTTTTCAAACATCACATACATCCACGCCTTACAAGAAAATAAATAAACAAAAATAGAATCCAAATGTTCATTTAAGTCTAGGTCCATATCCTAAGCTTAAGCGTTTCTTCAGTCATCATTAAACTTGCACATTACCTGAAACATGTTGAAAGTAAAGTCAACTAGCAAGTTGGTGAGTTCTCATGGTTTTAAAATACAATATGTATATATCATGAGAAAGAATGTGGCAATTCTAGTCAATGGTCACAAGATAGTAAGTATATAGAACATGCATAGTTACAATCAAACCTTGACTGAATAATATGAATAAGCATGATTAGCTAAGTGTATTTGGTTCCCTAGTGCACAAGCATACGGCTCCTAGGAGCCGACAATCCCTCGGCTTTAGCACCAAATAGGCTTGTCAGGCCCAAAGATCTAAGACTTCGCCAGGCTAGTTATAGTTAATGATTGCACACGTATGCCACATCTCATATACAACTTAACATATTCAAATAACCACGACTATGTAAAGAATTGCACGTGCGTAATAAGTATCAAAGCGTGTATGAGTATGTTTGTATAACCAACATGTTTCACCCCGAAAGGTGTAAAAAATATGTAAAATGGGGCATAAGAACTCACATGATAATAAGAAGGCTTGAAAGTGAAATATGAAAACCACGAATAAGGTTTCCAACACAATGTCACAAGGCACCTAAATAAGAATAAGGTAACGTGTTATAATCGGTTTGATGATTAATTATTTTGTTTTAAGGTTCTTAATTATGGATTGATTAGAGGTTGACATCTATTTATTTCGTGTTATTAATGTGAATCGGGTTAATGGAACGAAATGATAATTAGATTTATTGCGCGAAAGAGAAAGGCTAATATAAATAAAGAAACTAATCGCACGTTAAACCAATTTATGAAGGTTGTATTGATTGTAATAAGTCAAGAAATAAATAAATAAATATATATAATATATAACATATAATATATATATATATATAATATATATATATATGTATACTTACTTTAATATGTTTATATAAATATAAGTATATATGTATAAGTAATTAATCATTCTAATTGCTTGACATATATCTACATATACATATATATATATACATGCATATATATTATATATAATATATATATATATATATATATATATTTGAAGATATTTTATGCAAGTACTATCTTTACACAATAATTATAATTTTAGAATAAGAAAAAAAAAAACACCATGAATTTTATATTCAAACATATTTAAACCTTTGATAAAAATATAAATAAATAAATAAATAAATTCTGAATTTATAAAATAATTTTAGAAATTTTCAGAATTAAAATTTAAGCAAAGAAATAATTAGTAATAAGAAAAAAATAGAAAAGAAAAGAAAAGGAAAAAGGGGGGTTGCCGGGGTCGAACCCGGGACCTCCCTTAGGAGTTGAGGTGCGGGAACCAGTGAACCAGGGCCGTGGCCTTGGTTCACTTGGTTTGTTTTAAATTTAAACAGAGCAGCCTCGTTTCCCCCAAATCCGATGAACCCTAGGTTCATCTGATCCAAAATCAACCCTCGATTCGATGTTAATCACTCGAATCATCATGGGGCTTTTGATCCTTGGACCAAATCGAGCAGATAACAGGTTTAATTACCTGTTTAAGTGAGATTTTGAGGGATTCCGAGTTCGGTTTGCTTCGAAGGTTTCAGAATTTGGGGTTTATGACTTGGTGAATCTTCTGTGCAATTGAGTGTTCAGAGAGTTGAGGAACTTCAAACGAATCTGAAAACTTCAATATATAGTTTCAATTACACGGTTTTGAGCTCAACATTCTCGGTTTGAATCCGCGTTTGAAAAATTACTATAGTTAATATATTCGCGCTGTTAATTGGCAATTCTAATTGATTACTGATTGGTAAAGCCGCGTACTATGATTCATGGTGATTAATTTGATTGAATTGCAGTTTTAGGCAAGATTTGATTGCGGTGATTGACTCGGTTGGTTTGAGGTTTGATTTGGAAAGGTTAGACGCGTGATAACACAAATTGAATTGGGGTTCGGGTTCGAATCATGGGGCCGAGGGGTTTGGGCGGTTTGATTGGGTCAAAAATGCTTTTAAAATGATGATTTGCACCTCGCCGGAGCTCGCCGGAGCTCGCCGGCGCCGTTGCCGGAAAAGCGGGGAACCAGATTGGAGTTTGGGCAATTTACACAACTGGTCCCTCCACTTTGTGTTTCATAATATTATGCTTAAAATCTTAATTTAATGATTCATAATTTGCATTAAGACCCCCTCAACTTTTTAAACTTTAATTATTCAAGTTTTATTATTATTATTATTATTATTATTATTATTATTATTTGTATTATTATTGCCATCATTACTATTATAGTTGTAATTGTTACTTTTAAAGTTATTATTATCATTATTATTATTATTATTAAAGAATTAACTTTACAAACGAGGCCACGCACAAACATAAATAAATAATGACGGCAAAATACAGGATGTTACACTTTTTCTCCCTCTTTCTCTCAATCCGAAAATGGTGAGTGTGGGGGAGGGTGTGGGCTGCCTTCCCCCTTTAATACCCCCACTCATCCAAGTTTCTTCCTGTTGGCGAGTTTGGTCCCTTGACATTGGACTTATTCTTTTTCTTCTTTCGTTGGCTTCAAAATAATAAATAACCAGGTGTTACATGTCCACTCTCCTTAAATAGGTTTCGTCCCCGAAACCTGTTATTCCTCGAGCAAACGTGGGTAATGTTGTATCATTTCTTCCTCAGTCTCCCACGTTGACTCGGATCCCTCCTGTGCTTCCACTGTACACACACAAGAGGAACCACTTTATTTCTTAGTTTTTTTCTCTTTTCGATCGATGATTACCACTGGTTGCTCCACATAATTGAGTCGTTCGTCTACTTCGATATCCTCCAATGGAACAATCATGTTTTCATCTGCCAATCTATAAGTCACCTCTCCTACTCGATCAATGATTCGCAAAGGCCCTATATACCTTGGGCTCAACTTGCCTCGTTTCCTGAATCGAATATATATACACGTATATATATATATATACATATATATATAAATACATATATATATATATGTATACATATACATATATATATACACGTATATATATACACGTATATATATAAAATACGTATATATAAATATATATATACACACGCATATATACATACGCATATATATATATATATATACACGTATATATACATACGTATATATATATATACGTATATATATATATATACGTGTGTATATATATGTATATATATATACGTATATATATAGATATATATATACGTATATATATATATATACGTATATATATATATATATATAGATATATATATATATATATATATATATATATATGTATGTATATCTGTATATACGTATATATATATATATGTATATATATAGATAGATAGATATATACGTGTATATATATATATATATACATATATAATATATACGTATATACATATATACATACATATATACATATATATATATACATATATATACATACGTATATATATATATACATACGTATATATATATATACATACGTATATATATATATATACATACGTATATATACATATATATACACACGTATATATATATACACACGTATATATATATATGAACATATATATATATATATATGTAAATATATATATATATACGTATATGTATATACGTATATGTATATAGATATATATACACGTATATGATACGTGTATATATATAACATATACGTATATACATACACACACACATATATATATAGTATGTATATATACATATACGTATACGTATATATATAGTATATGTATATGTATATACATATACGTATATACATATACACACACATATATATAGTATGTATATACATATACGTATATATATATGTATATATACATCTATATATATATATTATATGTATATGTATGTACGTATATGTATATAGATATCTATACACGTATATGATACGTGTATATATATATATATATACATATACGTATATATATATGTATATATACATATATAGATATATATATATGTATAATATATATACATACATAATATTTACACATATATACATATATATATATATATATATATATATATATATATATATATAAGAAAACCACAAAGTTATGTGAAAACTAAAGAAAGGCAATAAAATCGGTCACATAACTTTAAAAATATTTATCACTACCCTTTTTTATTTTTGTGTGCGTATATATATAAACAAGAGTATAGATCAAATGAAAACCGTTGCATGGTTTTACACATACGTCATATGTAGGTTATGTGAACATAACCATTTTTCATTTGACATTGTGTTACGTATACGTAAAACTCTTCATACTCGTATTTATGTTCAACATATATGTAAAAAAATGCTTCAATAACCTTTATGTCAGGACCGTGTACGTATGGAATACTAATAGATTCTACGTTTGTAACGAATCAAATAGTGAAGAATCCTGTTTGATTGGCGATCCAATCAGTGAGAAACCCGATCGATATACGACTGAAACTAGATTGTATGAACGAATAGGGATCGATCAAGAATGATCTATGAACTTGGACGGGCTTCCTTGGACGTTCTGGACGGCTAGGGTTCGTAAGAGTATCAAGTGTTTGAATTCTTCTATATTTCCACGAATTAAGTGGTATTTATAGGTTAGGGGCTTCCATTCGTACCACTGAACCATTAGCAAGGTTCAGTCATGCGACTGAATCATGCGATTGAGTCATACGCACGACTGAGTCAATCTTATGTCTCAATCATACGATTGATCTAGTCTCCTGGTTCAGTCATTCGACTGGTCCATAAGCATGATGTATTCATGCGTATGGTCCATAAGTATGGGCCATTCGCATGATTACTCATCGGACTATGTGGAACACATTTCTTAATCATGATTGACTAAAAATCATGCACAACACCCTCAAACCTAATAATAAGATCATACATATACATTATACTTTAACACAATAATAATATGAAATAAATAAACATTAATAAACATCAATCACATATTATATTTCATTGAACCCATTCATTACATATGTGTAAGACATGAAAGACATTTACATTAGGCTTATAAACTAGGAACATATGCATCTACAAACTCCCCCTTGGTCCTAGTTTCCTCGATTGTCTAACACTCTTCACATGTTCTTCGAACTTCTTGTACTTCTCCTTTTCTGTAACTCCTGCATGTATTTTAAATGCAAAGCAGAGTCTTATCACGTGTTGAAACTAGAGAGCTTGTATAATGTCCTGCGTGTCATAGAACAGTGGCCACTTGAATAATGTGTAAACATCTTTAGCCGACAAGTTTGTAAGCCACATAGGGTCAAATACCCGGATAGTCTCTATCTTTCCATGTTTGTTCAGTACTATGACCGCTTCACCTATCCTCCAATCATAATACCACCATTTAAAGTGTGGAGTGAAGTCCTGAGGCATTTCCCGTAAGGGAACCTTTGACATTGTGCGCGGGGGACTCCACTTCAGCACAACTTTCGGCTTCCTAGATATAGGGTCCACTTCAGACCTGTGGATGTACCTCTTCGGTTGTTGAGGTCTAAATTTTACCCACCTAGTGTGGTATTCTTTCATTAACGCAGGCTGAAGCCAATCTGACATCTTCCTTGGATTAGCATACAGCAGATCTAAGCGTGCCAGTCGGTTGAGCTCAAAACCAGGAAGAGTCTTCAGATCTTGTGGGTATCTGAAGTACTCAATCCCCTTCTCTCTCTTTACAGCATAGACATTCAAGTCTTCAAAAATAATCCCACACAATGATTTTGCTAGACACTTTCTGATGACGTTTGACTTTGTAGAGCTTTCTGTAGGCATCTTGCTTTGTAGGTGCGTGTTGGGCTTTCAAATTCAGCAAAACAAGACGCCCATTCAGATTTCTTCAATTTGACATTGGCGTCCGAAGCTTGGACTTGAATTTCTTCTTTCTCTTTTTCTTGTTCTACCTCTTCCAACTTCTCAAAAGTACCACTATCAATATTTCACCCATGTTAGGCATAACATGTCCTTCTTGATCAGTGTACTGTGGATAATAGTCAGCAATGACATCCTCTATCTTGATTTCGTCTACATCGTTAAGCTCATCGTCACTTGTCACATTAACTGTAGAACATCTTTGACCAACTCATCTGGATTCAGCCTGAATATTCCAGCAAGATGTTCATCTGTCAGGTCGTGTATGATTTCTCCATCCTCTGGCGTGTAGCTCACAAACCTTCTAACTATCCCTTGCAAGTCAAGAATCATGGTTAATTGAGTCTTAACCTGCTGAAGGGGTTATACATTGTTTTCGTCTATTCGTAGAGCTTTATTTGTTTGATTAAACATTGAGCACAACACACATAAGTCATCATATAAAGCATTTAAACATAAACTAACATAGATGATAATTAATTACATTAATGTAATATAATTCAAATACAAAAGTTTCTAAATACAAATACATCCAACTATTACATTTGTCTTTAATAGCAGGTTCTTCAGCTGGAGGAGAAGAGGATGAGGCTCCTTGATCTTGATTCCTTTTAGTTTGCCTCTCCTGAGCCTGAGGAGAGGCTGATGCACCAGTATCACCTTCCTGATCATCATCATCTTCTCGATCTTTCCCTCTCAGTCCACCCTCTCCAACATCCTCCTCAGAGTCATCTTCATCCTCATCATCCTCATCATCATCATCATCATCAGCATCATCATCATCACCATCTTTGATCTTTAATGGCTCAGACTTTGATCCTTTAAGCTTTAGAAGTATCTTTTTGTTCTTCTTCTCTAGCTCCTCAATCCTCTTCACCAACGCCAACATTAGCTCATTTTGACTTATAAACGCATGGTGGGCTCGGCTTAAAGCTCTCTCATACAGGTTGCTCTTCTCAGTAAGCTCCATTTATCTTCTTGGCTTGAGCAGCATTCACTTCCATCATCTTGTGTAACTGAGAAGCCCTAAACTCTTCATTTGCAAGCAGTCTAAGCATAGTGCTATTTAGGTTAGCCAGTTGTTCCTCCAACCCGATGTGGGGTAGAGTGGGTCCAGCGGCGAATGGAGTGTGTGTGGAAGTACCAGCTTGGCGACTGGTGGTGGGCGATGAGGTAAATATGAGAGGTGGAATATGTGTGGGATGTGGTGGAGTGGCTATGGTAGAGGTGGTGTGATGAGAGATAGTAATAGTAGGAGGAGTGGTGGTGGTAGTAATAGTTGTGGGGGTGATGATAGGAGGTGTGATAGTGGTGGTAGCTATGGGTGTGACAGTGGTGGTGGGTGTCTGAAGAAGTAATCAAAGTAAATCTCGCCCTCTTGCTCTTCATCCTGTAAGGTTGGGCCATCATCTTCTTCCTGGAGCTCGTGTCCAAAGGCACTCCCCCTTGGCTGTTAGGCTGGTCAGGGGTGTAAGAAGGATCTTTGCCATCAGTAGCATCACCCCTTGACTTAGCCTGGCATCCACCAACCGCCCTGATCCCTCTCTCAGTAGCCATGACCCGGCTCCCGACCGTCTGTACAAGAGGCTCATCATCTGTCTCCTCTTCTTCCTCTATTAGTAAATCCAAGTGGATACCAGCCTGCTCAGATCCACCTGGAGTAGAAGAAGTACTGGGTGGAGGTGGTGAAGATATAGTAGTCATATCAGTGACCCGTGAAGTACTGGGACCTGTATCTCCCCCACCGTGACCGTCATCTTGGTCATCGTCATCATCCTCGTCATCAGATGTGGTAGTCATGAAAGGATCAGTATTAGAATCATTCTCTTCGTGACACACCTCTTAAGAGAGGGCGCCACGTAGTCTTCATGGGCCACGTGCCCAAACAATCTACTGACAAGGGGCTTCACCTGCTTCCCCCTGTATACTCTCATCCTGCCTAAGGTGGTATCATCCATCACCTCAAGCACCAGTGCATCATCTCTCTCCTTTGGCAGCGAAGGAAGCTTCTCGTCAATAATTAGCTGTAAGAAACGTGGATACATACAGAAGCCTTCCTTGCCTTTAGCCTCAAGGTTCTCAATCAGATAGGAGAAGATCACGCAGGAGAAACTAAATGGATGGTTTAGTACCAGTGCAACGTATGCATTCTGGATTTGGTCAGACAGCTCGTCAATCCTCCACGCCTAGAGGCTATACACTCAGGATCACATGTACCAAATACTTGAACTGAGGGCACATGTTGCTCTTGTTCAATACGCCGGTATTTATGTCACCGGCGTACTTGATCCTCATAAATCATCCCCGGACAGTCAGGGGATGTAGCTTAGTTAGGTGGGTTTCGTCTTCACCCAGACCTAAGACTCGTCTCAAGTCATCCTCAGAAATCTCTATCTCTTGACCGAATAGAGAGCTCCTTATACAATGTGGCTCAACGGACCGATCAACCTGGCACTTTCCTAGAATGCCTGTTGGATGGATCTGTAAGGTGTGCATGGGTCGAGATAGCCTTGAAGATCCGTGATCTATGTAGGAAGGCAATAATCCCTAAGAACTCAGCAGCATTCCTGGATGTAGAATCAAGGTGAGCACAGATGTTGTGCTTGGTGATGATAGTCCACCTATCAGCCTTGTTGCCATAACACAAGACACATAAACATTAGATTTGTGCATACGAGATGATTGTTGGAAATTAAACTGTTTTGAGCAATCTCGTTCAATCATGTGATTGAACCATACGACTGAGTTCAGTCATGCGATTGAACATGCAGTTGGGTTCATTCGTGCGATTGAGCTTGCGACTGAATTGAGTCGTGTGTTAAGCCATGCGGTTGGGTCAGTCATGTGACTGAGTTACCAATGATTCACTCATGCGATTGAATCGCACGTCTAGCTCAATCGTGCGATTGAAGTTCATTCGGAGTGTCTATTCGCATACGACTCTGTTCGGCACTCCGACTACGAATCTTGGTCAAAACTTGATGTTAGACATCGTGTTTGGACTCATTAGATTCGCAATAACTTTAAATATCACTTAATGTCCCTCATTTCAACTATTATGTCCATTTAAGTGGTCTATTTTAAGAGTTTTACAGCTTTCTTGATTTTAGGTGATTAGGTCATTTAGGGTTTGATTTCACCGGTCATTTTGATCAATTTTAGTCCCACAATACCTATAGATGAACAATAGGTTGGTTAGCAGCACAATCGGCAAGAAATCAAGGTGAGATGAAATTTCGGCAGGGTGTCTACGTATGAGCAATTTTTTGAACGGTTTGAGGGGTGGTGAGAAATGTGACCTACTCACCCATCTTTTATACTGTCTTAATGTTCAATCGTACGACTGGACCCATACACATGCTTCAGTCGTGTGACTGAGCCAATACTCATGCTTCAGTCGTGTGACTGGCTCATACTCCTTGATCTGTTCGTGCGATTGGTTCAGTCTTGTAGTCCAGTCACATGGTTGTTCCATACTCATGGTCCAGTCTGGCTCATATTATGGTTCAATCGTGCAATTGGCTCATACTCCTTGATCCATTTGTGCGATTGGTTCAGTCTTGTAGTCTAGTCGCATGGTTGTTCCATACTCATGGTCCAGTCGTATGACTGGTTATATTTATTGTTCATCGTGCGATTGGATCATACTTATGATCCAATTGTGCAAATGGCTCATACTTATGATCCAATCGTGCGATTGGCTCATACTTATGAGCTTGAATCCTTTACACTTTCAACCCTTTAAAATGTTAAAATTTGAGAAACATTTTGACCTTTTAACATCATTTGATCACCTCAAACGTGATCCTTTTAGTTTAAGACTGATTGATCACCTCAGACGTGATCTTTTAAAAATAGATTTGTCACCTAAGACGTGACCCATTTAATTTAACCTGATTAGTCACCTCAGACATGACCCATTTTAGTAAGTGATTCACAGAGTACATCCAGTTTTATAGTCCGAACATTAATCCTACAAACGATTAGAAAATAAAAATATAAAATAACTTAGAAATTAAAACAACCAAGACATATTTTTTTTGTTTTGGGTTTGAGCAGAACAACTTCAAGTTGATTAGATCATTTTTCAAAGAGATGCCAAGCCTCAACTTAGGGCCATCGCACAGCAGAGAGGCACAAACAAAAATGAATTCTAGAATATTTAGGTTATACTAATCCTCGGGTCAGTGCCACCGCATAGCAAAGATGCACACAACCTATCTTCTTGTTAGAGCATTTATTTTCCTTTTGCACATAACGCACCAACAATATAAGTTATTAACTTGATTGCTTTTAGCATTTTTTACATGTGCTTTGCTCATATTTGTGGTCATCCACACACATTTGTGGCGTTTATTTTGCTCGTCATCCTTATTAGAAATACGTTGATTGTGTTAACTAGGGATAAGGTGAGAACTCACAGCAAGTTGAACAAATTAGTTTGAATTTTTAATTCACCAATGAGGTTTACTCATCTATTGTGTTGAATCTACCGACACATCATATTATGAACTAGCAACCCCCAGGTCTACTTTCTCCATGTTATCTCAGTAGCAACTAGTTTAACTATCATATTTCTTTAGTTGTGCTTAGACTTCTCAAACGTGTACTTTGAATTTCGCATTTTGAGCACACTAGTTTTGAAGTCCCAACCATTCGTTCCTTGTGTACTATTATTTTCCATTTACTTTGAATCGGAATCACAAATTTGATTTCATTTCTTACTAGCTAAGCTGTCCTCCCTTGTTTTTTTAAGCAAATAAATACTGCACGAATTAAATACTAACCTACGGCTATTCTCCCCCTAAAATACTAAAAACGAAAATCTTTTTGAGTTTTAGGATTTTAATAGACATGAGAATAAAAAATAAAAGAAAAGAAAATAAACTAAGAAGGTAATGATCAAACTAAGAACTGTCATCTTCTTGAATCACATCATATTTCTTTGTCACACCATTAAGCGGTGATATACCCTCTCTTATTTCCCTGAAATAAAACATGTCTCCCTTTAATTTGTTTGACATTAAAAAGAAGAGACAAATTCCTGTCATGTGCCTGGATGTCCCACTATCAATAATCCAGATATTAGTGATAGCGCTGTAGCGGACACCCTGCACAGTCAAAAAAACTTTTCAGTTCAGATTTGGGACCCAAGCCTTAACTGGCTTGGGTGACCCAGAGGAATCACACATCATAAACTCAACCCATTGTCCTTTAGAGGATAAGGGCATATCTTTCTTCTTATCATTCTCACTATCAGACCCTATACTTGATTTTCTTTCCATAAGCCAGTTTTGTGTAAGGCCTGTTTGTGGTAAACAAACGACTGACTTATGGTTTGAACTTTTGATTTACTAACACTCTTAGGTGGAGTGTTAGATCTTATTTTAGAAGAACTTGGTTATGTATCATAAAGCTCAATTTTCTTTCTGGGTGTCTGATAGTAAGGACAATTAGTAAAAATATGTCCCCATTTTCCATAACTGTAGCAAGATCTTTCTTCTACAGACTGAGGAAAACTTTTATATGATGCTGAGTTTAGTGAAGGCGTGAGGTGTGTCTGGTTTGGTTTAGTCACTACTCTTGTAGATGTTTCACTCTTATTAACAAAATTAATTGTTTTGATGTTTTGAACATCTTTAACTCGCCCTTTGGTTGGACTTTGATGATTAGCACATTTGTGGTTAACTGGTTTAGTCAGTTTGGATTCTGAAATGGACTTTGGTGAACCTGACCTTACATTAATCCTTTGAAATGCATCATCTAAGTTCTCAAGTAGCATCTTGCCTTTTGATTTCAAAGCAGCCTCCTTCTGTTTAGTGTCAGATTTCACTGGTTTACCTGTGGATCCAAGATCACTAACTAGAGGAGTAGACACCACATGATCCTTGATTGGGTTGTTATTTATAGGTCTACATTTTGCATTCAACAGGATCTTATGTGGTGGTGGAACAACTTTGAATTCCAAACCTTCCCTGTTGTTTCGTTCTTTCACTAAGTTCTTTACTATATGAGAAGAACTTGCCTAACAGTTTTTGTTCTAGTGAATTAACTTCGACTTCCAGAACTGCTTTCTCCATTTTGGTTTCTTCTAATGAATTTAAATAAAACTATATATCATTATATTGATTTAAGGCAACAACCTCAGTTTTCCTTAGTTGTTTACTCAAAAGTTCTATCTTTTCTTTAAAACGACACTCATTTTGTTTTAATATACGATTAGCTTCAGTGCAGAGTTGTAAGTCATTTACTAAGTAATCATTGTGTTCTAATAACCTAGCAAATTTTAGATCTATGTTTTCCCTAAATTTTTCACCTTCAGAACAAGCATGTTTATTAAATAGTTGATCTAAAGAACTTACCTGTGCGGATTCAGTTGAATCAACCATCAATGTAGAGGATTCTAGATCGGTTGACATCCAAGCGTGTTCTTGACGCAAGGAAAAAAACAACCAAAAGACAAAAAAAGAACGAACAATAATAAAATGCTTTCATTGATAAAACCTAATGATTACAAGCTCGTTAAACAGAAGAATCACAACTCCTGACAAGGGGAGATCGAGCATGATCTTCCCTCTCATCCGACAGCACCTAGGCCCTGGGCACACTCCTTAAAACCTTTCTACACAATGAAACTGGTATTTATAGGCCTCAGACCATATCAGATGCGACTGGGCCCATTCATACGATTGGACCATGCATATGGTTCAATCATACGACTAGACCATACTTATGGTTCAGTCTTACGAATGGCCCAATAGCATCTCTCAGTCGCACGACCGGTCCATTAGCATGGCTTAGTTGTACGACTGAGTCTCATTCGCATATGCTCCTGCGAATGACTCAGTTTCATGTGTTTACAACATATCAGTGTATTACATTTTGCCTAGACGATGCGTCAAGCGACGGACACGCTATATATGACAATATATTCTCCAACAAATTCCCCTTTGGACGTTGCTTGCGAATAGTAGATAACACCTCTTAGAATCTTCAGTCAATCTTTGCTCTGGTTTCCAATAGAATCAAATGAAAAACCATATTAGCCAACGTTGCTGATCCGTCAGGTTCCTACGGTATCCCTGAAAATGAATTTAGGCACAATAGCTTTCGTTTACTTTGCAGAACACAATAGATTCCCCAAATGACTGATTTTTCCAGATAATGATATGAACAGTTTTCCATTGCTCCAATCTTCACACAGGCTAACCTGATTAACATTAACACTTGCAGAAATTTCCTATTAAATTCAGCATATCCCAATATAACATTTTGCTCTCCTGGCATCTTCATACGGTGTATTGGGCAAAAAGTAGAAGGTTCCAATCCACAGCTGACAATCTCAAACAAATCAGCATGCACTCAGATTCATCATCAGAAACCAGCTCACATCATCACTTTCTAATTGCGTCTTCAATTTCTCTATACATGGATTCCCCCTAAGAATCAGAATCCTCTCTATGTGGATAAATATAACTTGATTGGCCCATAAATAGTTAGATGCTCCTGACAACCCCATAAAATCAGCACCGAGTACTGACATCTCTCTTCTCCCTTTTTGTTCTAACTACATTCATCTATTCTGGAAGTCCAACGAATAATGGGGTATCCGTCGAACTTATTTGACATATACACACATATAAAATTTATGAATTGTATACAAATATATATATATATATAAACATATACACACATATATATATATATACATATATATACATACATATATAGATATACATATATATATACATACATATATATATACATACACATATATAGATGCATATATATACATATATATATACATACATATGTGTGTGTATATATATATATATATATATATATATATTATATATATATATATATATATATATATATATATATATATATATATATATTTCTAGCACTCACATACACCAACAAAATTGGTATAGGGAATGAAAAGTGAATCCCATATATGGGTATTAGTTTCCAACCCCCTAGACTAACCCCGTTATATGTATCTATTCAGGTATGTGCATGTATGTATGTATGTGCATACATATATATGTATGTTTGTATCTACATACTTACATATGTATGTATCTATTTATGTGTGTATCCATCTATGTATATATCCATCAATGTATGTATGTATCTACATATGTATATATGTACCTACGTATGTATGTATCTATCTATCTATGTACGTACGTATGTGCAAGGTTTAATACAAGGCTGATGCAACCCAAGCACCTAAAGTCTCTCCTGCATACATGCACAAGTGTACTGAAGTAAAATGATTCAGAAGTTTCACACCAGCATCAGAAAATATTCTAACTTTGAAATCTTCCGTAGCCAAGACCAATATCTTCCGAAGCCAAAGATGAAGTCTTCCGTAGCTTCAAAGACAAAGTCTTCCAAAGCCAACACTAGAAGACAAATTTCTTCCGAAGACTTTTTGAACACATGCTTTATCTGATGTACCTTTTACATAAAGCTAGACCTCTTTTCACTGCAACTCTGATGAGACACCAACTTTACATAAGTTGGTGAAAGGTCCATGCTTTTAGTAATTGTACATTGAGGTCTTGAGTCTGTAACTTTCTATTTTATGTACTTTATCCTTTTTGTAATATATTAGGATGTGAGCTATGACATGTCATAGTCACTAGTCAAAAGGCAATCTGCCTTTTGACTCTACATTGATTTTGTTGTTGTCTAGATCATGTATCCAGCTAGCCTTCAAAGTATGGACGGCTGTAGGTTGTAGTATAAGTATCTCTGGTCCATGTATCTTATCATCCACTGCTTTGTAAACACTTGTAAGGAACTAGAGAGCAATATACATCAACCTTGAAAACCAATTACTTGTGTTGTTCTTGTTCTATCTCTTCGATACTTGTGTTTCTTAGCTTCTAGTTTCCCATTTGATCTGTTAAGTGTTATTGTACATTCTCCTCTTTTTGTTATTGTGTCGTAAGCTTGTACCCTTCAACGGTCCTGCAACTGGTATCAGAGCATTCAAGACTCTTGATATAAGATCTCACCATCTTAAGATCCCTCACACACACAAAATACTTAACATCTTAATGGTAGCTATTCTAAAGCTAATATGAAAACTAGAACCATGACAAAGTCCCCACTGATCACTCTTGATGACTTTGACACTTGTGCCAAAGAATGGAAGGCTTTATCAAGTCTCTAGACTCAAGAATGTAGGAGTCTGTTGTTACTGGACCTTACATACCAAGCACCTCTTTAGCTGCTGGAGGTGGTATGATCCCCAAGGCTATGGCTGACTACTAAAATGAAGATAGAAAAAGAGTAGATATTGATCAAAAGTCCATGATAGCCCTTCAGACTGCTCTTTCAAACTCTGTATATAGGGGTTTCAAGAAATGCAAAATAGCTAAGAGCTGTAGGATGCATTGAAACTGATGTATGAGGGTTCCTCTGAAGCAAGGAGAACAAGAAGGATCTCCTGAAGCAGCAGTTTGAAAATTTCACCTGTAAGCAGGTGAGACCATGACTCAACAATACTTTAGGTATGTTAAGATTATGGATACCCTAATGGATGGTGGAGTAGCTCTTGAGAACAAAGATATCATAAGGAAGTTCATGTCCTCTCTTCCTAGGAAATGGACACACTATTGCATTGTTATCAAGAGAACTGAGAACCTAAAGACTCTCACCTTGATAGAGTTGTATGGCATTCTCAGTGGATACCAGATGGAGATGAACATGCAAGGTTCATCTGGCAACTCCAGAAATCAAATGGGTTCAGCCCTTAATGTGATTGAAAGGGATAGCATAGAACCCCAACATCATCTCATATGCTACCCTGACAACTCACAAAAGGATCCTTTTATCACCTTCCCTGAGACACCAAGGGAGAACTATACTCAAGGAAGCCCATTCCAAGAGACAAGTTCTTCTCAAGCCTCTATGTCTTCTTATGAAAGTTGTGGAAGCTTTCTCTTCACCCTTAAAGACCTGGACTGTATCCATCCGGATGATCTGGAGTATATGGAAATAGTCCAGCAAATGGCTCTTCTCACTCACAGAGCCAAAAAGTTCTACAAGCGGACAGGAAGGAAGTTTCCTAGTAATACAGCCAGTGGAAATTTGGACTGGATAAGAGCAAAGTCAAATGTTACAACTGTAACTTGATGAGCCACTTTGCTAGGCAATGCAAGGCACCAAGAGAAAATGGTGGCCAAACACAGTCCAGACCAAACTACATTGATAAAGCCACCAGAATAAGAAGCCAAAGCAGCAAGCTATAGTTGTTGTTGAAGAAGGAGGCTTTGACTGGAGCTTTCAGGTGGAAGATGCTTCTAAAAACCAAGCATTGATGGCTGACCATGATGAAGCCAAGGTATTGGAACATCTCTGTACTCCTGAATGTATTGCTAAAGTCAACAGATACAGGCCCTACAACTTAGAAATGAGATTTGATCTTGAGTCCTTAAACATTTTAAAATCTGATTTTAGAAAGGCTGAAAATGATTATAAACTAAAGATATCAGTTCTAAAACAAGAACACACCAACTATAGGACTCAGATTAAGGATCTCATAACTAAGTTGACTGAATGCTAGGCCGAGCTTGTGATTAGCAAAAGCCAGGGCAGAAAAATGTGTTCTTGAAGAAGAGACCTTCAAGAACATGATATCCTCATCCCTGCATGCCAAGGTGTGTTATCAAAATAAGCAAGGACTGGGTTCTAGTGAGATAGCTCCTCCACACACAATCTTGTCTGTAAGATCACCTAGGTGTGGAACTTATGAAGATAAACTTCCTCTCATAGACCCCTTGAGTGAAGAGGATGAAGAAGTGATAGTGAAGAATTCCTCTGAAAAGAGTTAAGAGGAGGATTCTAAGAAGGGTCACTATCCTTCTAAGGAGAGCAGGAAGGTTGTAATAACCAAGTCTATGAGGAAGAACTTGATCAGAAAGAGCAAGAGAAAAGCTAAGAGGACTCAAGATATCAAGGCCACTTTTAACTCTAAGCAAAAACAAGTTTTTATCTCTATGGGGTTTGAAGTGGTTAAGAATGAAGACATCAACCTAAACTTCTCTACCAAGAGTTCTGGCTCATGTTTAAATCATCTCAGCATAAGAAAAAGGCTGATTTGTTGTATACCACTGCTACACAGCCTAAACCATCTAACTCCAAAATATTTCACAACCTAAAAGTATTGTCTCAGCATCTGCAAATATGAAGGTGGAGAAAGGATGTGATCAAAGTCAGCCTTGTTCTCAGAAGAAGGCTCTTAGGAAGAAAAAGGTGGAATGTGTTATGTGTGAAAGTACTTCTCATCTTGCTAAAGATTGTCAATACAATCCAAGAGGTACTCTTCATGTGACCAGGAAAGAGACTTCCAAGAGCTCCAAGAATATTTTAGCTTCAGAAGGAAAATCTGTTTCCTTCGAAAGCTCTAAAATGAAGAAGAAGGCAAGTGGAAAATTGCCTTCGGAAGAAAATTTGGTCTAGGAAGAAAGGAATACTTTCGAAGCACTGAAGTCTGCTGCAGTGTTTGTAGGATCTTCTGAAGGTCCAGTCATCAAAACTTCCGAAGTCTCAAAAGCTTCTGAAGTGTTGAAGGTCAAGTCCAAACTTCCAAAGGTGGTGTGGAAGTCAAAGAAAGACCAAGTGACTGAAAGTTCTCCATCAACAATAGCAAAAGATCCTCAAAGCACAACAATAGGATCTATTACTGTTACATTACCTTCTACTCTTTTGATGAGCCCAAGACCAATAAGGCTTGGGTTTCCAAATATAACTAATCATTTTCTTTATGCAGGAACAGCTCAAGACAAACAAGAATGTCTGGATCATTGATAGTGGCTGTTCCAAGCACATGACAGGCAATAGGTCACTACTCTAAAACTTTGAAAGAATTGATGGAGGGCCAGTTGCTTTTGGAGGAGATGAAGGTGGTTACATTTCTGGAAAGGGAAAGATCACAAATGGTAAGCTCAACATTGAGAAGGTAAACTTTGTCAAGGAGCTTGGGTACAATCTTCTGAGTGTATCCTAATTTTGTGATCAGAGTCATAACATGCTCTTTACTGAGCATGAGTGCACTGTTCTCAAGCCCCGGGTGGTCATTCCTCATGAGCATATCTTTCTCAGAGCCCCTAGGAAAGGGAACATGTACAATATGGATTTGCAATAGACATCTCCCTCTGGAGAAGTTTCATGATTTCTATCTAAAGCTAATAGTGATGAGTCTTTCCTACGGCATAAAAGAATGTGCCATGTAAACTTTAAAAATATGAATAAACTAACTGGAATGCCAACGAAAGAGTTTACAAGTGATGATCATTGTGTTTCATACCTAAAGGGAAGCAACATAAGGTATCTCATAATCCTAAGGAAAGAAACTCCATCACTACCCCTACACTTCTTACATATGAATCTCTTTGGCCCCACCAGTGTAATGAGTATAAGAAGGACCTCTTATTTTTTGGTAATCACAGATGACTCTACAAGATTCCCTTGGGTCTTTTTCCTTAAAACTAAGGATGAGACCCCTGAGATTCTGATGAATTTCATCTTAAAGATTGAGAATCAATGTGATCACAAGGTCAAAACCATAAGATATGATAAAAGAATAGAATTCAAGAACCAAATCCTTGATACATTTTGTGATGAAAAGGGTATTACAAGACAATAAAGTGCTCCCAGGACTCCTCATCAAAATGGTGTTGTTGAGAGAAAAAATTGGACATTGATTGAAGCTGCAAGACCATTGTTGTCTGACTCTAAGCTGCCCATCACCTTTTGGGCAGAGGCAGTCAACACTGCCTTCTATGTGCAAAATAGAGTTTTAGTGGTTAAGACTCATGGGAAGACTACTTATGAACTTTGGCATAAAAGGAAACCTTTAATTGGTTTTCTCAGGTCATTTGGATGTCCTGCACCATCTTGAATACCAAAGATCAAATTGCCAAATTTTCTAAGAAATCAGATGATGGACACTTCTCAAGCTAAGCCTTATAGAGTATACAATCTCAGAACTAGAATTTTTGAGGAGTTTGTCAAAGTGACTTTCAATGAACACACACCCAGTGTGGCTGGTTCTGGTCCAAATTGGCTATTTTATCTTGATTTAGTTACCAACTGTTTTAACAAATCTTGTGAGAATGTTTCAAGATCTACAGATATTTTATACCCATGAGATCCTGATCCAAGATTTGAACTTAGAAGACCTTCAAGTTAGAAATCTTCAAGTCCAGTTGTAACTAATTTTGCAAATGAAGTCTCTATCAGCACAACAATGACAAATTTAGCTGATACATCTGAGATGCCTTTAAATTCCAGCTCAGAGGCTCTACAATCAGATTAAGAAGCTTTAAATGTAGAAGACAATAGGAGTGGTGATAATGATCAAGAATTTCTTGATGCTGATAACCACTCCATAGATGAAAACATCAATGATGTCACACACTCTTTAGATCAAGTTTCTCTTGATAAGTGTGTTGATGTGGTGGGAGAAGCATCAATGCCAGATCTAAATTTTTCTAATTTAGATCTCTCTCAATAACTTTCTGTGATCCATCAACTAAGGGTCCATAAGTCTCACCCCACCACAAACATCACTGGAGATGTTGACACAGGGGTAAGAACAAAAGGACAAACCCATGAAGCAAATATTGTCTTCACTCTTGTTTCTTGTCCTAGATAGAGCCAAGAAAATTAATGAGGCTCTGAAGGATGGAAGTTGGGTTGAAGCCATGCAATAGAAGCTGCTTCAATTCAAAAGACAGAAGGTTTGGAACCTTTGTCCTCTTCCTCATAAGAAGACTACTATAGGAACCAAATAGGTGCTTAGGAATAAGAAAGATGATAGAGGCATTGTCATCAAAAACAAAGCTAGACTAGGTTTTCAAGGATACACACAAGAAGAAGGAATTGACTACACTGATGTCTTTGCTTCAATAGCAAGAGTAGAAGCAGTTAGGATATTCTTGGCATTTGTTGCATCCAAGAACTTCAAGGTCTATCAACTTGATGTCAAGTGTGCTTTTTTGTATGGGGTGATTGATGAAGAAGTATATGTCAAACAACCACCTAGTTTTGCAGATCTTGATCATCCTGATTATGTCTGCAAGCTTGATAAAGCTCTTTATGGGCTGCACCAAGCACCAAGAAAGTGGCATGAGACTCTATCCTAGTATCTCTGCAAGCATGGATACAGAAGGGGTACTATAGATGGAACTCTCTTTATCAAAGGATAGGTAAATGACTTAATGTTAGTTCAAGTGTATGTAGATGACATCATTTTTGGTTTAACTAATCCAAGGCTCTACAAAGACTTTGAGAAGCTGATAGAATACAGATTTGAATGAGTGCCATGGGGGAACTCAATTTCTTTCTAGGAATTCAAGTGAAGCAAGTTGAAGATGGAATCTTTATTAGTCAGTCAAAGTATGTTCAAGACATACTCAAAAGATTCAACATGACTGATTGTAAGATTGCTAAGACACCCATAGCAAGAAACCACTCCCTTGGACCTGATCTTGAGGGGGAGTGTGTAGATGAACACCTTATAGGACTATGATTGGGTCTCTTATGTATCTCACAGCTAGCAGGCCTGATATCATGTTTGCCACATGTATTTGTGCAAGATATCAAGCCAATCCCAAGATGTCTCACCTCATCACTATCAAGAGGATTCTAAGATACCTTAAAGGTGCTTCAACACTTGGTCTTTGTTATCCTAAGAACTCTGACTTCAATCTGTATGCTTATATAAATAGTGATTATCGTGGCTACAATATGACTGCAAAGTTTACATATGGGGGATGTCAGTTTCTTGGTGGAAGGGTTGTCTCATGACAATGCAAGAAACAATTCTGTGTCTCTACATCAACTGCTGAAGCTGAATACATTGTTGCTGCAAGCTGCTGTGCTCAAGTGCTTTGATTCAGAATCAGAGGCTTGACTATGGATTAAATTTCAAGGAGACTCCCATTCACGTAGACAACAACAGTGCTATCTCTATCACAGAGAATCCTGTGCAACATTCAAGGACAAAACACATAAATATCATGTATCATTTAATTAGAGATAACTTTGAAAAGGGATTAATTAAACTAGTTAAAGTTAACAAAAATGAACAATATGTTGATCTGTTTATAAAAGCCTTTGATGAATAGAGATTTAAGTATCTTATATCAGGTATTGGATGATTAACTTTGAGTAGGTTTTTCTTAAAACTAATTCATATTATTTCTTAAAATCTGTGTGTTCTAAGTTGTATAGTTTATCACCTTCATAAGCTCTCGTTTTCTCTGGATGAAAACCTTTTGAAGACTTTCTTTAGAATTTTGAAAAATCTTGATCCTTCGGAAGATATGCTTTTATCTTTGGAAGAAACTTGTGCTTTCAAAACAAATAACTGCCTAAGTAATTTTTGTTCGGAAGAAATTTCTAAAATATCTTTCGAAGCTTAAAAACTTCTCTTAGGCACATATGTTTCAAGGACCATTTTCTTTCGAAACAAATTAACTCTCGGAAGCTTTGCTCTGTTGAACAAAATGTCCAAGTCTTAATTTTCTTCCAAAGCAAAATTTTCAAAACTCTTACGAAATTCTTCCAAAGTCATTTTGGCTTCAAGAGCTTTTTCATTAAAACTTCTGAAGACAATTTACCTTCGGAAGCTTTTTGACTTCCAAGAAAACTATTTTTTGAGCAAAAAGCAAACTACTTTTTCAGAGGTGGGACCATCATACGGATTTCAAAGTCTATCCTCTTTCATTAACTTTGTCTTAAATCCTTTCACATATAAACCCAACAGTTCCCTCTCTTTCTACCATCTTCATCTATCCTCCAAACCTAAATTCTCAAATTTCTTTCTGAAACCGCCTTCATTCATCTTTCCTTCACCTTTAAGCTATCTAAAATGGCCAACCTTAACCAAAGAAATGTACCAGATTTCTCCATGCAGTTACACCGGCAACACAACCAAGTTGCTCTGTTAACTCTGAGAAAGATCCTCATTTTTCAGAGGTTTGCCATTTCTTGGCTCTGTCTAACTACTTCACCTCCCTTACCATTGATCCTACTCTGTATAAGGATCATTTGCTTGAATTTTGGAAGACCTTCCAAGAGGTTGTTATGGATGGGGAGAAGGCACTGTTTGCCACAATGCAGGGGAGGACAATCTTTATCACTCCGGCCATCATCAACAAACATCTTCAGCTGGATGATGAAGAAGGTGAGGTGTTCTTCTCACAGAAGCAATTAATCATTCCTTTGAGCAGATGGGCTATGAGAGATATTACTCTGTAAAGACCTTCAGGACAGAAAGGTCTCACCTCAGTGGAAATACCTGCTCCATGTAGTTATCCACAACTTGTCCAACAAGCATGGAGGGTGGGACCAGATCCTGAAGATCTCTCCTTCATAGTGCAAGGGATGGTTCAGGAGGTCAAGTTTAGGCACTCTCAATTGTTTATAAAAATTTTCTTGCTAACTTGGACTCCTTAGAATATTACATGTTTCGTAGATATGTCCAATATATTCTCAACTGTGAACTAGGTAACGGTTGAGGGAAATAGGTAATGTTCTTAAATTGGGATAGATGAAGCCCAACATCTTCAAAATTTTGAAGAAGCTAACTATTAGCTTCTTAGGGGTAGAAACAGCCCTTGTCCTAAAAATGTTAGAGCTTATTGCTCAAGGTGACAACCTAACAACACAGGCTAGTGTTGAACCCACACCTTCTACATCTCAACCACCAAAGCAACCACACATCACCTCACCTATAGAAGAAAATCCAAATGAACCCCTGCTCAAACTACTGAGTCTATGCAGGTCCCCATATTCTCATCCTTACAAGAGGAAGTGGATACTGGAACTCCTACTTCTCTTGAGGAGCAACCCGCTCCCATTACTTCAAAGATCAGTGCTAAGGTTCCTCATGCTCAGCCTGATGAGCTCACAAGCCCAACTGCCTTAAGCCTTCACTCTGAGTCTCAACACTCAAGTGACCAACCTTTAGGGGACAACTACCATCCCTAGCCTTTAGACTTAAACCAACCCATTCCCAACCTTGACTTCTATACTAATAAGGACTTAGGTTTCAGTGAGTATCATGAGTCTCTCTTTTCCTCCCCTACTCAAAGAGAGATGAGTGCTCCTGGCTCACTTGATTCTAACCCACATTAGTCACCCATCACTGAGGTGGATACTTCTGAACCTGTTCAGGATATCCATATGGAAGAGGCTCTCACTTCAGCAAGTGATTACATCATTCAGACCCCAACCATGACAACTAGCCCATTGACACTTCAACTGAAGCTATCACTGAGCAGAGGAAATCCAACAACCAAGTACTCCATGCTGGTGGTGAGAGAGAAGATTTAGGTCTAATTCTCTCATCCCCCATGATTCTTCTAATGAAGTAGAAGGAAATCTGAGGCTAAAGGTGCAATACTATCACAAACATGCACCTATATGCTCTTTAAGGTTGGGCATCTTGAATCTCAGGTGAATACCTTGTAAAACAAGGTCAATGATCAGCAACATGAGATTTCTTCCCTCAAGAAAAAAACTAGCCAATAGACCTCTAAGAAGAGCTCAACCAGGAACACAAGAACCTGTGAATGTGGTTGACCTAACCTCTAGCTAACCTATGCAAGTGCGTGATGCTACCAAAAAGGGGGAGAAAGTTACCACAGACACAGAATCTAGGAGTTCTTCACAGAGCATGGACATTGAAGACTCACCATCTTCACTTGCAACTGTCCATACTCAGCAACTTCCTCAAGTTTACATTGATGTGGACTCCATAGACTCTTTTATTCAAAGTCTTTTTGAGGAAGGTATTCCAAGGGCAGTATCATCTCCACCTCAAGGATCTTCCAATCACATCATAGGGTGGATGTATGATGCAAACAAAAGAGCCCTTATCATTCAAAGAGTTCAAGGGCAGTAAGAAGTCTTCAACTTTCAGACTTTGAACTTCTATGAAAGTCTTGATCTTGTTAGCATGTCACTTGTCAACCAAAGCCAATCTAGACAAGCTGACAGGCTGGCTCAAAGGATTCAAGACAGGATCACTATAGAGTTCAGCTTCAAAAGGAGACTAAGGCAATCAGGCAATATCATTGTCAACTGGATGTTGAGGCAGTCCCTAAGATTACTTTTATAAGGGAAACCTTGATTGAAGGCCCAGTGGTAGAACCTGAGAGCCCTGTCTCACCATCAACTACTATAGAGGTTCATTCCCTTGATGAGACACCTGCCGATGAAGGTGCATCTCAACCTCTCTCTGGCCAGAGCTTGGAAGCTACACCAAGCAATGAAGGCCAAAGCTCTCTCCACCCTGAGTCATACAGGTCTGTGAATGACAAAGGGAAAAGAAAAATGACTTCTGAGGTGATTAAGGAGGAGGAGAGAAAGTGGAAAAGGAAGCTAAGGGGAGAAAGTTTCTCTACTGGGTCTGCAAGAATAATGGAAGTTGCTATCAGGGCTACCCCAGGCCAAACGCTCAGGATGATGAGTTGAGGGCAGTCAGGATCAACTACTTGCAGACTAGGAACTATGACATTGACAATATCATCTTCCTCCCCTTAGATGAATTAAATGAACTGGCTAACATGGAATTGTCAAAGGAAAGAAAGGAGGCAGAGGACGCAAAATTACTTCTTCAAATCAAAGAAGAAAGAAGACAGAAAAGACTCTACAAGCATGTGCCTACTCTCTCCCTAGTTCAAGAAAGTCTTGTACAAGAGGTTGTGAGGTAGACAAAGAAAAGGATAGGATCAACATGATCAACTACCTGAGTGTCACAGGCCTCTATCAGGATGATGCATGTCTTCCCTTACCCTTGACTACATTGACTTTGAGTACCTCAAACAACTTGAACTTGAGATAGTCAAAGAAAGAAAGATCACCAAGAGGAAGTTAAAGGAAGAAGCTACAAAATCAAACGCCATCATCCAGAAAAGCATGAAGAAGTCTACTAATAGGTAGCGGATGATGAGCTTCTTGAAGCTGTATGGATTCTCCAGAAGGAAACTTGGTTATATGTCTCTGTCCACCATGGATGAGCACATCAGAGTGATCAAGCAGAAGATTCAAAGAGGTGAAGGTGTTGACTTACAGTCCCTCAGGAAGTGGAAACTAAGGTTGAACCATTTGAGACAACACAACCTGAATCTCCTATTAAGCCTCAGCAAGCTTCTATTTTTGATCCACAGTTGGGTTCTGTCCCCTCTCAATCTAAACTTATGAGAGAGAAAGACCCAACTGAGAAAGATAAAGAAGATTAATCAGGTGTTGTAGGCTAGTCTTCTTAGTAAAAAGGTTCAAAGAGGAGAAAAAGGATGGCTTCCTGACCAAAGCCAAAGAAGAAGAAGAAAGAAGCATCCATCTCCAAACCTCAAGATGAGTCAAAACATCCTGAGGATGTGTAACTAGATCCACAAAGATGGCATGTCATCATAGATCAAGGTGTTGAAAATGTCTATACATGGCAAGACATGTTCACTCTACCTCTGCATGATCTCTTTGACATGAGAAGACACTCTGAGAGTCTGAGTGATCCTGATCATCTTATGAAGAAAGGGATGGTTATCATCATGATGAGGACTGTAAATATCTAAAATCTTCAAAGTGTTTTGGTAGCATTGGCCTAGGGGGAGTTTGTAAGGTTTAATATAAGGCTGATGCAACCTAAACACCTAAAGTCTATCCTGCATGCATGCACAAGTGTACTGAAGTAGAATGCTTCGGAAGCTTCACACCAGCATCTAGAAAATATTCTAAGTGTGAAATCTTCCGAAGCCAAGACCAATATCTTCCGAAGCCAAGAACAATATCTTCCGAAGCCAAGACCAATATCTTCCGAAGCCAAGACCAATATCTTCCGAAGCCAAAGATGAAGTCTTCTAAAGCTTCAAAGACAAAGTCTTCCGAAGCCAACACTAGAATACAATTTCTTCCGAAAACTTTTTGAACACATGCTTTATCTGATGTACCTTTTACATAAAGCTGGACCCATTTTTGCTGCAACTCTGATGAGATACCAACTTTACATAAGTTGGTGAAAGGTCCATGCTTTTAGTAACTGTACATTGAGGTCTTAAGTCTGTAACTTTCTACTTTATATACTATATTATTTTTGTAATATATTAAGATGTGAGCTATGGCATGTCATAGTCACTAGTCAAAAGACAATATGCCTTTTAACTCAACATTGATTTTGTTATTGTCTAGATCATGTATCCAGCTGACCTTCTAAGTATGGTCGGCTATAGGTTGTAGTATAAGTATCTCTATTCATTGTATCTTATCATCCACTTCTTTGTGTTGTTGTACACTTTCCTTTTTGTGTTGTTGTGTAAGCTTGTACCCTTCAACAGTCCTGTATGTATGTAGGTATGTACGTATGTAAGGATGTATGTGTGTACGTGTTTACGTGTGTGCGTGCGTACGTGTGTGCATGGGTACGCGTGTGCGTACGTGTACGTGCGTACATCTTTACGTTAGTACGTGTACGAGCCTAAGTGTGTGCGTCAGTACATGTGTACGTACACATATAGGTACGTAGGCACATACGTAGCTACGAACATTTTTACCTCTCATGTTATATATAATTTAAAATATAATATTTCTTTTATTTTTTAATAGTTTCGCTTCCGTAAACGGGATTGTATTTAAAGTTGAAATATTTTTATAGCAAGTGTAATTACCTTTGTGGTGCAGTGACGAACCCAATCAACTATAAGCGGAAATCATCATTGCCGAATCGATAATAACCTCTAGGTTGATAGGAGATCGATATTGCTGAAGAGGAGCTGCAGGTCGCAAATATCTTTTCGGGGGTGGAATGAGGTCGGCGAGTGTTTCTTCCGGTTGAACCCTATCTAAGGCCTACAGCAATGACGAAAACAAGAAAATATTGTAGCCTTTAATTTTCTAAGGGTCAGTCGCTATAGTCCTTTAAAACGTTGTCGTTTGATTATCCACGGAAACGAAAAAATTAAAAATATAATAAACTTTATTGTGGTAATGTGCCGTCACTACTATCATCGCTAATAGCTCTTGTTTTTTTTCTATGTTATGGATAACAAATGCTAAATTAAATATCTTATGGTATTAACGACAACATGTCGTTGCTAATATGATTTTAGAAAACACGAAGATTATGCTGCACCATGCCAAACTATATGGCAATGATAATTCGGGCAAATTAGAAAAATAATGACATATGGTGACGACATGTATCCACTATAACCTTAACTTTAAAAGCGACACTCGTAGTCATTATAGGTGTCGCCGCTATCGCCTTTGTTTCTTTCTTGTAGGGCCTGACGGTATTCATTTTATAATTTACAACCAAATCACACCACTTACAGCAAGGAAAAAAAACAAAACTCTCACTGTGTGGCGTGAGGAGAAAAAGTAGTTCAATATTATTTGTAAAAGAAAAACAAATTTTACCGATGATTTTCTGTTAGAAAATAGTTCGTGATATCCAAAGTGGTCGCCGGTGATGCATCAGTAACACTCGGTAAAGGTTGTATTTTTATGGAAAAAGTGCCTTAGCTCCGACGTTAACATAGTTGTCCGTAATCTTTTAGTAGTACATCGGGTAATTTTTGTCGGTGTCATGTTTTCTGATAGAGTATCACCGATGACCAAAACAAACGGCGCATGATTTTAGACGGGTGTGTACGTCAATACAAGCCCTCCGTCTTATAGTGAAAGATATAACAATGGAATTAAAATACGAACCTGTGATGCCATAGGTAAATTCAAGTGATCAATATAGATGAAGTATATAAACTTCATTGGTGATGCAACACAAAACTCAATATATACCGTAACATAATCTTTTACATATTAAGGTTCAAGAAAGAAACAAGCCCATTAAGTCAAGAGTAGCTCATCTACTCCCATCACAATCACAGGATACATATTAGTTACAAATGTCTAGATTATTCCATCTGCTAGTTCGACTATCGATATAAGCGGAAGCCTTTCTGTTGACCCAGGCTCCGACACCCAACGGACACCATCTTGGTCACTCCGGTAAGCTCTATACGCTTTCAAGGAGTCATCCCACATCACCTCTTCTCCTTGAACCTTTTGGATTTGAACATGCTGAAAAATGAAAGGGAATATTTCTTCAGTTGCCTTCTCTTCCCCATAGCTTATTGCTTATAGTTCTTCTATAAAGCCTCTTGTTACTTTTGGCGATTAACTTGTGGTATAGTATATTTATAGCACCATTGGGTACAATTAAAGAATTACTTTAGTTGGTATTTATAGAATTTAAATTATCCGAAGCGCACGTTTTTGGTATTAGTAATGGAAAATAAAATAAGTGAATGGAAAATAAAATAAGTGAATGGAAAACATCAGTGCAGGTATGGTCAAACTTCAAAAAGTATGGAGACTTTAACCCTCAAGTTTTATACTTTTATATATTTGTCCCTGGTTTCATCTTTGCTTCACGTAACTTTACTCGTAAGTAAGAAAGAATACTATTATCACGTATTTTAAATACTTGCTAAGGTACTTCTCCTGCACGTTACGCGGGTAAAACAAATGGTTATGATTAAAATATGGTTCTTAATTAAAATACGCAATATAAATCGCAAAAGTAATGTTTAAAAATACATGCGAGTCGAAAAGAAATAAAAGAAAAAAAAACAAAAACAATAAAAATAATTAATAAGAGAAAAAAGAAGGAAAAAGAAAATAAAATAAATATCGTGAAATTAATACACAGGGCAATTAATTAAAAAAATACAAGGGGAGCTGGGAATAAAGCATGGGTGGCCTCTTTTACGTTGTGTTCCCGATTTTACTTATACGTTGTGTTTCCGATTTTACTTAACAAAAGAAAAGAAATTAAATATTTTTTTCTCTTCTTTTCCTTCTCTTCTCTTCTCTTCTTTTCTTTTCTTTTGTTTTCTTTCTCTTCATTTCCTTTCATTTTAGAAGGATTGATTTTTGTTTTTATTTTTCTTTCATTTCCTTCTATTTTCCTTCTTAAGTAAACTCGAGAACACAAGTTTTTAACAATTCTTTTATTTTCTTTCATAAAGAAAACTCAGGAACACAACTAGTTTTTCTTTCTCCACTTCCTTTCTTTTCTCTCATTAAATAAGACTGAGGAACACAGCGTTAATGGGACACGATCTAACAAGTGCTGCCAAATGCTTGTTAAACATATGAGTTGTAATTATATTTCTCTCGGGTTTAAAGTGAGAACAAAATTAAAAAATTTGTTTTTTAACAGCTTGTATATTACACAGCATGAAGCGGTACCTAGGTACCGTAGCTTAGGGCTCCAGCATTATACTTTACATTGGGTATAAAATTTATATATACGTAAGTTTTATAGTCATTTATTCGTATAGTATTAATGTATCCTATACAGAATTGTATATAGAAAATATGATTATTAGTGACCGGAGATCGAGCACTAAACCCATCAGGTTTTACGAAGAAAAAGTATACGTACTTTGACCATAAACCAAAAGGTTGAACTTTCAAGCTTCAATGTTTACGGTGGAAGTTATTTGCTGTAAAATGAAAACTTCATTTTCTTATTATTATTATTATGTAACTTAAGTGCCTTATTGGTAACATATATAAATATACTATAAATAATTAAATCTTCTAAAAACAATGAAGTTTCACCATTCAAAGTTAATTTTCATTAACAGCCCATTCAAACTTTATTAAAAGCAAAACATTAGCGGCCTACATTAACATTGTTTTATTAAATTTTTTTAATCTATTGCTCAATTATTATAACCATCCATGCCATGCTTGAGTTTTCTTTATATATATATATATTATTTCAGGAACCTAACAAAAGAAATGCCTATAGCTTTTTATATTATTTAAACATTAACAAACCGTATAGAACTTCGTTATGCCCAACGCATGCCTTTATGCTGATTCCCACAAGCCAAATTTTCCACTTTTGGTGCTTCTGAAATTGTAAACACGTTCAGTTACTATGGCAATGAAAACAGTGTGCCCCACACGAACTAGAACATCCAACAGATTTGGTTTGATTATAATGGAATATCTGGTGGTCACAATTTCGATCATAATTAGTGTGGAAGTAACCACCATCTGTGTCATATATATCTTGAGTTGGCTACTAATGTGTTATTGTAATTAAGCTACTATGTTTATGTTAAAAAGTTAGAGAAAAGAGGTTTTTATAAACTATAGTCTCATCAAATAATTATAGGTAATTGTTATTAATATGATTATTGTTTATTGGATTTATGTTTTAGTAAGTGAGAGTTTCGCAACAAATCAATCAGTGTACAAAACAAAAACAGATATGAATTTAAAATTTGATGGTTGGAAACTTGAAGTGTAGTTGGTAGAAATTTCTTAGAATGTGACATAAGTAGGGACCTAACTTCACACACCTCACACATATGTGGCATGGTGATGTGTACAATGTGTCATTTTGATGACACAATTTGCACTTTGCCTTTGTCGTTTTCATAGTTGGTTCGACATGAGCAGTAGTAACATGCAACTAACAGGTGGCTAGGTTGTATTTACGATTAAGCTGGTTAACGACTTGTTACAAATGCAAGTCACCTTCACGACTTGGTTCCAAAGTCTCGTGACCTCAGGTTTGACTAAGCATGGATCTCGAATTTGTAACGCCCGGATATTTTCTTTAAAACCGCCGAAAGAAGAAGAGAAATAAAGTCCAAAGTCGAGGGACCAAACTCGCCAACAAAAGAAAGTTGGGTGAATTGATACATTTGAAGGGAGAGGGCAGGCCTTACCCTCTCCCCCACACCTAAAATTCAGCAAAGAGAAAGAGAGGAGAAAGAAAGGGAGAAAAGTGAGAAAGGTTGGTTCGAGTAGATTCAAGTGAGCAAAATCGTCGTGTAGCGAGTCCAAACGAAGCTCTACTTCTTGGTGTGGTTTGTGTGAGTTCTAGGACCCCTCTTTTAAATGTTTTTGGTCGATTTTAGGGCTGGAACATATCTGAAAACCCGTTTTTTGTATGTGTGTGTGTTTGACCCATTTGTATGTGTTTGCATGTGATGCATTTAGAGTTTGTTTCCGGGCTTGTGCGTGCTTCAATGGTGTTGTGGTATGCATTCCTAAGTTTTAGTATGGTTGATTTGGGCTTAGAATGGGTTTGGATGATCTTGGAGGTCGAAAATGGCAGATTGGGTTCGGGATGAACTGCATTCTGCATCAGCTAGGGCTAGGCGACCGAATAGAGGCCATACGGCCGAATGAGCTGCGATTGAGGTTCATTCGCACGACTGAGGGCCCATTCGCATAAGTGCTTATCCGCATTAGTTTCATCCGCACAAAGTGTTCATTCGCATTAGTTCGATTCGCATTAGTTCCATTCGCATGGGACTCATCCGCATTGAGTCTATCCGCATTAGGTCTATTCGCATGTGTGTTCATTCGCATAGGTGTTCATCCGCATTAGGTCCATGCGCATGATGTTCAGTCGCCTGGAGACCATGCGACTGAAGGGTGCCCATACGTCCTAGTAAGGCTAGTGTACCCGAAGAAAGCGTAGTTTATGTACTGACTTTTGGGGGAAAGTGCATATGTAAGTTTTGACGTGGAAGATTCCGTAAGTTCATGTAAGATGACTGTTGAGATCATAGAGGTTATGTTGGGCATGATGACGATGTTGCATGTTTATGCATGATGCATGTTATGTATGTATGATGATGCCCTGTATGATGATGTTATTGACTGTGTATGTTATCTTCCTTATTATGATGTATGTTTATCTTTCCCGTGACTTTGCGTTGAATGTAAATGAATGGATGAAAGTATTATGTAACGTAAAGTGAAAGATAATGAATAAAGGAACATGATGAATGAATGCATGCATTAATGAACGAATGAACGTAAGTAAGGCTTGCAAGCAAATGTATGGAGGTGCACACCCAATGAAGGTGTTAGCTCAACGGAGTATGGATTAGCTACCCGAAGGATGCATACTGGGGTCCAATCTTTGTGATTGACCATATGTATGGGATCCTTGTCGCTTGCCCTAGATGCTGGAGTCAGCTTCGTGTAAAATGTTCGAGGTCTATGAAAGACCTCAGGCCCAGTTACCAACTTCGTGCCCAATATTCGGGGTATCGCATAAGGCATTGATCCGGAATGTAAGAGAAAAGATAAGTGGTGAACGTACTTACCCTAGGTACTGGAGTCAGCTCTGTGTCCAATGTTCGAGGTCTATGAAAGACCATAGGCCCAGTTACCCGCTTCGTGCATAATGTTCGGGGTAATGTACATGTCATCGGAAGTAATGAACGTACGAACGAATGAATGAATTATGATGAATGATGAAGATATAATAATATTATCTATGTGTACGTATGATGTATGATCGCATGAAAGTAAAAACGGTTTTAACGAATGTAAAGTATGTTTTATTATAAAACTAGAACTCACGCAGCAACGCTGACTTTTATGTGTTTCCAGTTGGCAGGTAATGTTGCTGAGGATGGCACGGGGCGACTACTCAGCTCTTTTGGGATGGCATCCATTTATAATGCTTTTGTGATGTAATACAACTTGAGTTTTGTATCGGTTAACGATGTATTATTTTGCAAAATCTATTATATTGAAATGAAATGTTTTGTTTAAATGTTTCTGCTACAACGTTTTTATGTAATATGATTAAAATATATGTTTTATATGCAATGATTTACCAGCTGTAAGCGTCCCGGGAACGGGGCCTTACAAGTGGTATCAGGGCCAAAGTTTAAGTGAAATGGGTAAATTTTCAAAATAAACCTTAACTTAAACTGAGAACGGGACGGAAAGGGAAGGGATGCCAATCTCAGTAGCTGCGTGCCATTAGGTATTTTCATAATGTTAACCGGTATTTTGTGCGCATGTTATGTGGTTATGTGTTGTATGTAGATTTAAATACTGATGTAGTCAAGACAGGTAATGCTCGGGGTATGAAGAGTAAAGTAAGTGGCTAATCACAACTGGCCACTGTAATTAGGGACTTACTATACTTGACATAACTGAGCTGTTTCCTTGAATGATCGTGTTGGTGTTTGAATCTTTCAGTGTGCGTGTGAATGGCCGGTGGTAGATCTTTGAAAGCCTCTCGTGGTGGTGGTCATGATGGGTTTGGTGCTGAGCCGCGACACAAGAGAGGGAGACCTAGAGTTGAAAAGGTGGTTCATGAAGAACCAGAGACCCCTCATCCGGAGGGTGGCGACGAGAGCGTCAATCTGAGAGCCTCAGTAAAGGAGGCTGTTATTGAAGAAGTCCATCAGGTCATGCAGACAATCTTACCGTCTGTGGTGACCGAGGTCATCAAGGCTGTACGGGAAGGGGAAAGAAAAGAGCGGAACAGGTCCACGGGAGGCGAGAGCAACCAGAGCCAGAAACGGTTCTATCTGATGATGAAGAAGAAGAGGAAGAGCATGCGCCAGAGGCGGTAGGAGGCTGTAATTATGGGGTGTTTCAGCGATGCAAATCCCCTACTTTTGATGGTAACGGCACTGCTACTGCTACTTACCGGTGGGTGAGAGAAATGGAAGCCGTCTTAAATATAAGCGAGTGCCGGGAGGAATAGAAAGTAAAGTTTGCTGCCCATTCTTTTATGGACTCGGCTCTGTGCTGGTGGGACAATATAGTTCAAGCCGAGGGTAACAGGGCCATTGGGAGAATGAGATGGTCTGAACTAAAGAAGTTGGTGATCGAGGAGTTCTATCCTCATAGAGAAATTGATAAAGTTGAGAGAGAGTTCCTGCAGCTGGAGGCGGGAACCATGACACATCAGCAGTACACCACGAAGTTCAACGAAATGGCACATCTGGTGCCGGATCAAGGGACGCCCTTGTAACGAAAGATCAAAAGATACATTCAGGGTTTGCCAGCGGATATTCGCAGGCACATGATCGCTGCCCAACCGAGCACGTCTAGGTCGGCGGTGGATTTAGCGGGGACACTGTATGATGAGAGAACGGTGGTGGTGACTGAAGGTATCAAGAAGGGTGGTGGTGATTGGAACTGGCATGGGAAGAGGTTTGGTCAGGGTGATACCTCGACGGGTAGTAAGAAGTCACGGGTAGGTGATCTCCGTGTAGTCATACCGGGTACAGGATCGAAGAAGTGTGGAAAATGTGGGAAGGAGCACAGTGGTGAATGTAGGTGGGGGCTGAACGTCTGTTTCAAATGTGGGAAGCCTGGTCATATGGCTAGAGACTGCAGGGATGCAAGGTGTTTCAACTATAGGGAAAGTGGTCATATGAATAAAGACTGTAAGAAGCCGAGGGCTGAGGGTTCCGGGGTGAAGAAGACTTGAGAAGAAGGACCAAGGGCGAGCGCAGGGCATTCACTATGACACTGAAGGAAGCTAGGATGGACCCTGATGTCGTGTCCGATACATTTATGGTGAACCAAACTTTAGCTTCCGTGTTATTTGATTCGGGTGCTTGTAAAAGTTTTATTTCTGCTGCTTTCTATGCCAAGCTGCCTCTTAGTAGTAGATCTATTGATGCGCCCTTTAATGTAGAAACTGCCATAGGTAAGTCTACCGGGATTTCTGAGATGATAGAGAACTGTGATGTGGAACTAGAAGATCATAAGTTTCCTGTTAGATTGTTCGTGATGACCTTAGGTGGTTTCGATTTGGTTCTTGGGATGGATTGGTTAGCGGACTTCGAGGCGAACATTGTGTGTAGCAAGAAGATGATTCATTTGACAGCGCCTAACGGGAGTTCGGTAACTGTTTATGGGGATCGGGTCACCACGATCCCGAAAGTAATCTCAATGGCGGTGGTGGGATAGTGTATGAGGCGTGGATGTAGCGCCTACTTAGCCTATGTAAAGGATGTGGATACGCCAACACCACAGCTGTCCAATGTACCGGTTGTGTGTGACTTTCCAGACGTGTTCCCAGAAGACTTACCAGGAGTGCCACCTGACAGAGAGATCGAGTTTCAGATTGATCTGACACCGGGTGCCCAACCTGTTGCCAAGGCACCGTATCGGTTGGCTCCGACAGAGATGAAGGAGTTAATGGAACAACTGCAGGAGTTACTTGACAAGGGGTTCATTAGACCGAGTATCTCTCCTTGGGGTGCTCCGGTCCTGTTTGTGAAGAAGAAAGACGGTAGTATGAGGATGTGTATCGACTACCGCGAGCTGAACAAGTTGACGGTCAAGAACCGATACCCCTTACCAAGAATAGATGATTTGTTCGATCAGCTTCAAGGTGCTAGTTGGTTTTCAAGGATAGATCTTCGATCGGGCTACCATCAGTTGAAGGTGAAGGAGCAGGATATCCCTAAAACAGCTTTCCGCACGCGTTATGGTCACTACGAGTTTCTTGTCATGTCTTTTGGTTTGACCAATGCGCCAGCTGCTTTTATGGATCCGATGAATCGAGTGTGTCGGCCGATGTTGGATAAATCAGTGATCGTGTTCATTGATGATATCCTGATTTATTCAAAGAATGAGGAGGAGCATGCCGGTCATATTCGGGAGGTTCTAGAGATGCTGAGGAAGGAGAAGTGTACGCCAAGTTCTCCAAGTGTGCATTTTGGTTGCGCGAGGTTCAGTTCTTGGGTCATGAGGTGAATCCTGACGTAATTATGGTGGACCCGGCAACGGTGGAGGCAGTGATGCAATGGAAGTCTCCAAAGACGCCATCCGAGATTCATAGCTTCTTGGGCTTGGCGGGCTACTATAGAAGATTTATCCAAGACTTTTCTACGATCGCTTCTCCACTAACTAAGTTGACCCAGAAGGATGTGAAGTTTGTATGGGGTCAAGCTCAAGAGAAGGCATTTGAGGAATTGAAGGTGAGGTTGACTCAAGCTCCTGTTCTGTGATTACCCGAGGGAAGTGAAGATCTGGTGTTTATTCTGATGCTTCCTACTCGAGGTTGGAGTGTGTGTTAATGCAAAGAGGAAAAGTTATAGCCTTTTCATCCCGACAGTTGAAGGTTCATGAAGTCAATTACCCTACTCATGACCTGGAGCTAGCAGTCATGGTCTTTGCGCTAAAGATTTGGAGGCACTATCTTTACGGGACGAAGTGCACCATATTCACTGACCACAAGAACTTGAAGTACTTCTTTGAGCAAAAAGACCTAAACATGAGATAGAGATGATGGTTGGAGCTCATAAAAGATTATGACTGTGAGATCCATTACCATCCAAGCAAAGCCAACGTGGTAGCGGACGCCCTTAGGAGAAAAGAGAGACCCGAGCCGATCTGGGTGAAAGCATATCAGTTGATCATGACCGCGGATGTGATGAAGCAAGTCAAGGAGTTTCAAGATGAGACATTGAAAGAAGATCATCTTAACTCTGAAAGAATGAGAGGTCTGGTCGGAGAATCGGGTGAGAACACGCTTGGTGTTAGAACTCGATTTGGGAGGATATGGATTCCTCGTTTTGGGGATCTACGCATGAGGATCATGGATGAAGCTCACAAGACTCGATACTCCATTCATCCTTGTGCCACAAAGATGTACCAAGACATGAAGAAAGATTATTGGTGGCCGGGTATGAAGCGTGATGTGGTGGAGTATGTGAGTAAGTGCCTTACTCTCTTACAAGTGAAGACCGAGCATCAAAAGCCGTATGGGAAGATCCAACCTTTGGATATACCGGAATGAAAGTAGGAGCACATCACCATGGATTTCATTACGAAGCTGCCACGTACTCCGAAAGGGTATGACGCCATATGTGTGACATCCGTCACCTTAAGGTCCATCGAACGACATAAATAACATAGAAATATTTTAATTATTCTTCCTTTTCTTCATGAACTCTACTTTAAGGAATCATGTCTGCTTATTTTTCCCTTGTGCCTGTACTTCTTTCGAAAACGTGTGTTAAGCATAAAACTTTTATAATTTCATCACCATTACCACCAAATATATCATTTTTAAATTCGATCATTGTCATTATAAAACCATTTTAGGCTATCAAATGCCATTAAACACGCTTTTAACGTAATATAACGAACATTTTAGAATCGTAATCACCGAAACAAAATTTTGGGAAACCTCGAGGGTTAAGTGCAGGGACTAACTTGTAATTTTGCAAACCTGGGCCGGGTATATAAACCCCATTCCCAGCCATTTATCCTCATCTTCATCTTCTTCACCTCAACCTTTTCTCCACTTACTCTCTCGATCTAGCACCAAAAATCGTCACGTTTGTCGCGTTTTCACTGCCAAATCTTGGTTATCATCGTGTATACGCGTTCCTAGCAGGTAGACAACCTTGTTCAACCCGTTTTTTGTTTGGTTTTACTGCTGCGTTTTCTAGGGTTTCGGGTGCTCGGGTCGTCGAGCACATGAGGTCGAGTGGGTGCGTGTGAGGTCTTTCTGCTTGTGTTTCATGTTTATGTATGTTTGTTGAGTGTTTCTGGAAGTCCTCGTGGTATAAAACCCGCGTTAGAGCAGCTCGGGGGCTGCTCAGCCCGACCACAGTCGCGATTCTGCAGTTCAGGCGACTGGGTCTGTCATGCGATTGAGCCGTGCGACTGAGTGAGTCGTGCGACTGAATCATGCGTCTAAGTCAATCGTGCGACTGAGCTGTGCGACTAGGCATGTCGTGTGACTGAGTCGTGCGACTGGGTGTTTGTATGCGATTAAGTCATGCGTACGGATGATTGTGTGCGATTGAGTCAGGTGACCGACTGAGTGTATGCGATTGTGCGTGTTTCGCACGACTGGAGTCCAATCGCACGAATGAAGGTTCAATCGCACGAAAGTAGCTAATTTGCAAGATTGAGGGTTGATTCGCGCGCATGGAGGTTGGGTCGTGCGAATGTGTGTGTTGTGTGTGCGACTGAGTCCATCGCACGAATGAAGGTTCAATCGCACGAAACTGGCTAATTCGCACGATTGAAGGTTGATTCGTACGAATGGAACGTGGGTCGAGCGTCTAGTCCTGTTGTGAGACTGATGATGAGTGTGAATATCCCTTGAACGTCTCATGATGATAAGGAAACATCAATAAAAGTGTCATTGCTTGACCCCAAAGATTAAAGTCAACGCTATCAACATGCACATACTATTTCAATTGAAATAAACCTAACATTTTACAATTACCGACAACCCCTTTTGAAACTACAAATACTTAACAAGTGTCATCTTTCATAACAATGAGATCTTTACAAGGATGTCATAAGCAATGACGACTACTCGTAGTACTTGGATCACATAAGATCTGGTACGTGTGTCCGCTTGTGTGGTGTGCCACCCGAACCGAACCGATACAACCCGAACCGACCAAGCATTACTTTACGCTTTATACATGTCATTAACACTTGACAATAACTGTCAATAGTGTTTGACCGATCATCATTCAACTGTTGGAAATCTCGACCTTTCATACTTACCACTTAACATGTGAGTTTCGTGGCCCCTTTTTAGTGCTTATACTATTTTACAAACATTACAAACAGGGGGAAAAAGTATGTCTGCCCGCCTTTTCTATGCTGTACAACATACATACAATTTTCATACAAGGAATCAACGTGATACTATGTTGCAAGTACTTATCTGATACATGCTTGGTCTGCTGTGTGGTTCTATCTTTGCAACTATTTAATTCCAGTGTGGGAACCGACGGTTAGGTATTGGTAGTACTACTGGGTTGACACCCCCACTCTCGTGTTGGTATACTATTTGTACCAACATAGCCAGGTACGGGTCTTGGGTGAATATACGCCGGCAATTTCTTTGTGTACGTCGCTAGGTTTGGTTGCAAAGCTCATGTCATGTGATTTTACTTGTGTATATAACTGTATTCACGGTATTCCATATCATTTACTTATACAACATCACTTACATTTTATTACTTAAACCTGCGAGCTCACCAACAATTTTGTTGACCATTTTGAGCATATCTTTTCAGGTGATCAAGCTAGCTGAGGTTCTAGGTGTGCTGCCTTAGTGGAGACCTTAGGATGCATTTTTTGGACTAAACATGTTTGACAAACAGTTACTTTGAACAAGTTGAACTGTGTAAACAATTAAATCTTCTGAAACTTGTTCCCAAGGTTTGGGAATTTACATTACAATTTCATCTTTATGTGATCATGTGAATCGTTTATCTTGTTATGCTTATGGCTATTTGTCGTGAACATCGACTATACACGCACAAGTCCCCTTGTTGTCGGGTGCGTCATGAACACGCGTCAGCTCATCATTTTATTATTTCATCTCTATCGCTTACCATGTGTTTTGACGATTCCCGTCTCGTTACGCCCCCAGTCTTTCCGCTCTTAGCGGGGGTGTGACAATATGGGTGATAGTTGACCGTTTGATGAGATGCTCATTTCCTACCGGCCACTGACCTATCATCTGAGAGTGCTAGCGAATCTTTTTATCAAAGAGATTGTAACTCTCTGGTTAGCCGGTATCTATTGTTCTCATCGTGACACCGGTTTACAACATCCAATTTTGAAGAAATTCCACGACGCTATGTGGACCAGGTTACACATTAGCACGGCTTACCATTCCCAGACTAATGTCAGTCAATAGAGACCATTTGGACATGAGGACCTGACTTCGGGCATGTGTTGATAGATTTTGGGGGAAGTTAGGCTGCCCACTTACATTAGCTGATCTCATACAACAACAGTTATCTGCTAGCATTGGTATTGTTAGGACCTGGTATTCGACTAAATACCTAGAGATCACGTGTATACCAGATCAAATAGTGCGGATCCTATTTGATTGGCGATCCAATCAGTGAGAACACACGAAGAATCAATCAAGGATTGAAACTAACGTTAGAAATCGATAAGGAATCGATCTAATGTGTTCTATGAACTTGGAGAACGATTTGGAAGGTTTCTGGACGGCTAGGGTTCGACTTGAATCGTACTTGATCGAATCTTCTTGTTTTTCACGAATTGAGTTGTATTTATAGGTTGGCACTATTCAATCGTGCGACTGAACCATTAGTTTGGTTCAGTCGTGCGATTGAACCATGCGGTTGGTTCATTCGTGCGACTGAGTGTTCAGTCGTGCGACTGAGCCAATCTTATGTTACAGTCGTACGACTGATCCAGTCTCCTGGTTCAGTCGTGCGACTGAGTCAATCGTGTGAAGTTCTTCATGTGTATGGTTCATTCGCATGAGCCATTCGCATGGGAACTTCATTAAGTTAAGTTTGAATGTTTTAGTTAATTAATATAATATATTGTAATCATTCAAGTAATCATAAACCCAATCAATTCAGTCACGACTCATTATGAACTATTAAACATTATAACCAACAGACTATCAATATCAGTTCATTAATCATACCAAACAAGATCTATTACATCACATATCACGATCTAGGGACATACATGTATCAACAAACTCCCCCTTGGACCTAGATCTCTCTAATGTCTTGTTTTCTTCATTACCTTCTCATATTTCTTGTACTTGTCCTCTTGTGTGACTCCCGCGTGAATATCAAACGCGAAGCAAAGTCGTATAACATTTTGGAACTGGAGGGCTTGTACAATGTCTTGTGTGTCATAGAACAATGGCCACTTGTATAATGTATAGACATCATTAGCAGACAAGTTAGTTAGCCACATTGGGTCGAATACCCTGACAGTATCCATTTGATCCCCTTTGTTCAGAACTATGACAGCTTCAGCAGTTCTCCAATCATAGTACCACCATTTGAAGTGTGGAGTGAAGTCCTGTGGCATTTCCTGAGAGGGATTCTCGACATAGTGCGAGGAGGACTCCACTTCAACACAATCTTAGGTTTTCCAGTAATGGCATCCATCTCAGACCTTCTAATATACCTTGTAGGTTGTTGAGGTCTAAAGTTAATCCACCTGGTGTGGTACTCTTTCTTTAGGGCAGTCTCAAACCAGCCTGACATCTTTCTCGGGTCAGCATACAACAGCTTCAATTTGGCCAGCTGGTTGAGCTCAAATCCTGGTAGAGTCTTTAGATCATGTGGAAATCTAAAGTACTCTATGCCCTTTTCCCTCTTAACGGCATAAACGTTAAGATCATCAAAATATGCCCATGCTATAATCCTGCCTGACACCGTAAGATGTTTCTTGACGCTGTAGAACTTGGTGTAGGCATCCCTCTTCGGTGCAGCACGTTGGGCTCTGACTTCTTTAAAACATTCAGCCCACTCAGCCTTTCGAATGTATACGTCATCGTTTGAGGCTTGGGCTGTTCCTTCGGTCTTTCCTGCTTCCTGCTCCATCTTGTCTAGTACCTCAAACATATCACTGACTAGGGACTCACCCAGATTGGGGACCACATTACCCTCGTTGTCAGCGTACTGAGGGTACTCTTCAGCAGCAATATCTTCAACCTCAACTTCATCAACGTCATGTAGTTCGTCGTCACTGGTTGAATCAACTGTTGGAGCATCCTTGACAATGTCATCAGGATTGAGTCTGAACATCTCTGCCAGTTGCTCGTTAGATAGGTCGTGAATTATTTCACCTTCTTCAGGGGTATAACTCACTGACCTTCTGACAATCCCTTGCAGATCAAGAATCATTGTGAGTTGAGACTTGACCTGTTGAAGGGGAGCAATATCAAACTCATCTCTGTGGTACTTTGGATCTGTTTGATTTACACATTTCACACTCAAATCATTAGTAATATATCAAACAAAATGCATTAACTTAATATAAACATTTAGTACATGGTTTTTCAATACAGAATACAAAAGTATTAAATACATAAACATCCACTATTTACTTTTATCCTGAATGCTAGATTCTTCTTGTGAAGGTGCAGAAGCAGAAGCTGACTGATCTTGTCTGTTCTTTGTTCTCTTCTCTTGCCCTGGAGCTGAGACAGATTCAGCTGCTTCTCCTTCTTCAGTGTCTTCATCTGCACACCACTCTTCGGTTTTCTCTTCATCAAATCACATCATCATCATCATCTCATTATCTCTGTCTCCATCCTTTATCTTTAGAGGTTCCTCCTTTGATCCTTTCAATTTTAGCAAAATGGTCCTCTTAGCTTTTCCAACTCCTCTATCTGCTTACCTGCTGTGACACTTTGCGCTCGGAGTTGGTCCACTGAGTGTTCTGAGCAGCCAATTGCTGGGCCTGCTCCTCAATTACTCGATCCTGCTCTGCAATTTTATGCGATTGTGCAGCAGTCAGGTCGGTAAGCTGGCGGATCTGAGAGGTCTTTTCCTCATCAGCCGCCAGCAATCGCAACACCATTCTATTTAAGGCTGACAGCTGTTCCTCTACCCCGATTGGAGGTAGAGGAGATCTATAGGTGTGTGAGGGGTAGGCTGAGGGCTCGGTTTGGTGGCTAGTGGTGGTGGTGGAGGTGGTGAATATCGGGTCAGGTCTGGATGATAGTGGTGGTGAGTGTGGGGTGAATGATGTAGTGGTGGCTGGGGTCTGGCTTGTGGTGGTCGGTATGGTGGTGTCTGTGGTTGCTGTGGGGAGAGGTATGGTGGTGGAAGGTGTGTCTGCAGAGGTGGTAGTGGTGGAAGGTATGGGGGATGTGGTGGTGATGAAGGTTACCTTACGCTTTTTTTTTTTCTGGCCATGGGGTTGAGCCATCCGTTTTCTCCTCGTTCCCTTCGAGGTGGATGCTCCCCCTCAATCCCGCCTGAGGACCCCGGAGCATATGTTGGCAGTTTCTGTATCTCCGGAGCCTCTCGGTTGTTCACCAACAACCCTCAACCCATGTTCTGTGGGAACCACTTTCCTTCCCACAGTCCGGGTCAATGGCTCCTCATCAGATTCATCCTCATCCTCCTCGTTAAGAACAAAATCTTGATGAAATCCTGCTGACTCAGTTACCTCAGCAGGTGAGACAGACACAGAGGGAACAGAGTCAGACACAGTGCCTCTGGATGGAATAGCATCATCCCCACTGTCATCCTCCTCTGAATCATCAGTAGGGAGGACAATTGGCTCCACGTCGGAGTCACTGTCCTCGTGACGCCATTGGCTCTCCCCGGTGCCACATAACTTTCATCTGCTAAGTGGCCAATCATTCTTTTCACTTGGGGCTTAATCTGCTTTCCCCTGTAAACTCTCATCCTGCCCAGAGTAGTATCATCCATTATCTCTAAGGCCACTGCGTCATGACTCTCTTTGGGCAACTGTGGCAGCTTCTCGTTGAAGACGAGCTGTAAGAATCTGGGGTACATACAGAACCCCTCTTTTCCCTTTACCTCCAAATTCTCCACCAAGTAGGAGAATATCATGCTGGAAAAACTGAAGGGGTGGTTCAGAACCAGTGCCACGTAGGCATTTTGAATCTGGTCTGAGAGGTCGTCAAACCCACCCCTCCTCGATGCCACACACTTGAGATCACGTGTGCTAAGTACTTGTACTGGGGGCTCAGGTTGCTCTTGTTGAGCACACCTGAGTTGATATCCCCAGCGTACTTTATCCTTAGGAAGCATCTCTCACTGTCATGGATGTAGTTTTGTAGGATGATCAGCGTCCTCCCCGAACTCTAGGACCCTCTGAATGTCGGCAGCAGAGATCTCAATATCATGGCCCAGTATGGAGCTCCTGATACAGTAAGGCTCACGAGAGCGGTCCACCAGGCATTCTCCCAGAATGCCTGATGGAGTGATCTATAAGGCGTGCAAGGAGTGGAGATAGCCTTATAGATCCGGGACCGTCTCAGAAAGGCTATAATGTCGGTAAACTCAGCCCCGTTCCTGGTGGTGTGATCCAAATGGGCACAGATGTTGTGCTTTGGATTTATGGTCCACTTTTCTGCCATTTATCTGTAACACACACAAGACAAGAAGAACCATTAGTACATAAGACATGAAAACTTCTGTTCTAAGTGTAAAGTTGAAGTCATTTTGATTCATTTGTGCGAATGAATCATGCGACTGAAGTCAGTCGCCTGTTTGAGACATGCGATTGAGTTCAATCGGCTGTTTGAGGCATGCGATTGAGTTCAATCGGCTGATTGAGGCATGCGATTGAGTTCAATCGCTGATTGATGCATGCGATTGAGTTCAATCGGCGATTGAGACATGCGATTGAGTTCAATCTGCCGACTGGACTCATTCGGTGGTTCAGTCGGTCGAATGATCCAATCGCAAGGTTTAATCGTGCGATTGGAGTTCATTCGAACGACCAGTCGCTTGCCCCACTGTTCGATCGCCTGTGGGTCGAATCTTGACCAATCTAAGTCTTTTAACAGTGTGTAATGGTCCATTAGCCTCGTCTACTTGTCACTAATAACCTATTAAACTCAATTTTAACATTTTGCTTCATTTACATAGGTGATTAGGTCAATTCACAGTTCGGTTCTTGATTCAATCCAATGTCGCTATTGTAGTTCGGTGATGTACTGATTTTGGTAGGATTCAAGGAGTAGTGTACCTGTAAAACGTCACTGGAATGTAAGAATCTTAACCGCAATGTATATCAGAATCGGTGGCAATTTGACAGGGTAACGGTACAGAATGCGATTTGGGGTGCTATTGGGAGTGATGAGTGAGATGCGATCGACTAGACCCTTAAATACTGAACCTAGGTTCATTCGGCCGACTGGCCTCATTCGCTCAGTTCAATCGGGCGACTGAGGTTCAGTCGTACGATTGGCCTAGTCAATCGCATTCAGTCGGCCGACTGAGTCTCAGTCGGTCGACTGACTCATTCGGTCTCCTTCATTCGCCCCTTTAGTTGACCGACTGAGCCTCAGTCGGTCTACTGTTTCATTCTCCCCCTTCCATTCGGTCGAATGGATCAATTTCATGTCCATTCGGCCGATTGGAAGCCATTCGCATAGTTGGTCGATAACCATGATCCACTAGTGCGAATGGGTCACACTTTGTGAGTTTACAGTCATTTTTAACATTTACTATTCAGACCCTTTTCACTTTTGATAATAACATTGTAAGCTCTTAACCAATTCAGTCACTTCAGACGTGACCTTTTAAATTTTAAAACCATGTGGCCATCTCAGACATGACCCTTTTTAGGTAAGTTAATTCCCTTCTGATTTCCCTGATGTAGTCCGACAGACACACAAATTAAAAGATAACATAGGAACTTAAACTAACTACACAACTAAAGTTTATGTTTGGACTTTTTGTGAGAGATAAAACCCTAAGATGGAAATCTAAGGGATTTGATTAGGAGTAGACAGCTTTAACTTAGATTGATCATATCTGGACCAACTCAATTTTGGAATCATACAGGAATATCAAATCATTTTGGACTTGTTATTAAAACTCTTTGATGCTTAAATTCTCGGTGTTCATCCAGAGTCGTTAGCAACTTAGGAAATCATACTGAAACTCTTAGATTTTCACATTGATTTGAACTCTTGAGAATGTAGCCACTAAGATTGTCAGTATGTTTGTCCACTTAAATCCATACACAGACTTTTGACGCAGACTGGTGACTGATTTAGGTTTAATTATTTCAGCTAACATTTGTGGATCCCACACTTATATGGTAATCAACATTCCTCAGAGGTTTTGAGCGGTCTACGGGTATTATTACAAGAAGAGACTATTCTTAGAGCTTTCAAAGAGAAGCCTGTCCTCAGGTCAGTGCCATCGCACAGCAGAGAGGCGGCAAACAACAATGAATTCTAGAATATCTAGGTTATGCTTATCCTCAGGTCAGTGCCATCGCACAGCAGAGAGGCACACAACCTATCTCCTTGTTAGAGCAGCTTATTTTATTTGACACAATATGCACCAACAACATGAGTCATTAGCTTTATTGCATTTGTCTTTCATTTTTTTCTTGCTTTGCTCTAATTATGGTCATCCGCACACTTTTGTGGCATTTAAATGCTCATTACCCCTTATTGGAATATATTTGATTGTGTTAACCAGTGATAAGATGGAAGCCCACAGTCAGTTGAACAACTTAGTTTGATCTTGAGATCACCAATCAGGTCTAATTGTCTATTGTGTTGAATCTACCAACATATCATTTGTGGTCTAGCAGCCTCTAAGTCTACTTTCTCTGTGTCACCTTAGGAGTTGCCAGTTTTCTATCATTTTCCCTTTTTATATTGCTTAGACTACACAGACTTATACTTTGAACTTTTGCATCTTTTCAAACCTTAAATTTTAAAATCCCTCTTGATTTGTTCCTGTGTACTATCATATTCCAAAGGTATTGAATCAGTATCACAGACACAATCTACCTTATTTCAGCTAGTTACCCTTCTCCCTCATTTTTTTTTTTTTATTTACTTATTATTTTAATATTAACTTGCTGACATATTCTCCCCCTAAAATACTAAAATCATTTCGGATTTATTATTTTTGGATTTTAATAACAGCAAGATAACATGAGTTTAAATATAACAGACAAAAGAAAAGAAAAAAAATACATAAATAAAATAAACTTTAACGAAACTACATCGGACTACACATTATTCTCATCAGGAATTACCTCACTTTTCTTTTTACGCCGTTGACCTCTAGCAAGTATTGAAAACGTGGTTTATCAAAGGCTTTTGTATAGAGGTCAGCACGTTGAAAATCAGTATTAATTTTAACCACATCTATTAAGGTCTTTTCAAAACAGTCTCTTATGAAGTGGTATTTAATACCGATGTGTTTGGTCTTAGGATGTTGAACCGGATTTTTGGTTACTGCAATTGCAGCAGAGTTATCAACAAAAATAGGAGTAGACGAGAATTCAAACCGTAATCCCGCATTTGCTGTTGAATCCAAATGATTTGGGAACAGCAACTTGCAGCAGCAACATATTCGGCTTCACAGGTTGACAATGCAACCGATGTCTGCTTCTTACACTGCCATGTAACTAATCTTCTCCCAAAGAATTGACACCCTGCTGATGTAGACTTGTAGTTCATTTTGCAGCCTCCATAGTCCGAGTCACTATACGCTGTGAGCTCAAAATCGTCATCATGAGGATACCACAACCCCAGTGTGGGTGTACCCTTTAGATAGCGAAAGATCCTTTTGACCCCGATCAGATGATTGACCTTAGGTTTAGCCTGATATCTGGAACATAAACATGTAGCATACATGATATCAGGTCTTGAGGCAGTGAGATACATGAGAGATCCAATCATTCCTCGTACATAGTGGCATCTACAAGATCTCCATTCTCATCAGGTGCTATATCATGATTCGTAGCAAGTGGAGTCCCAGCAGCAGAAGCATTCTCCATGTCAAAGCGACTGAGAATGTCTCCTACATACTTGGTCTGATGTAGAAAGATCCCATTAGGTGTTTGATCCACCTGTAACCCGAGAAAGAACTTCATCTCCCCCATCGCACTCATCTCAAACTCTTTTTTCATCACTGCTTCAAACTCTTTGCATAACTCTTCGTTCTTTGACCCGAAGATTATGTCATCAACATATATCTGTACAAGCAGTAGGTCACCATCCTTTTCTTTAATAAACAGTGTACAGTCAATGACTCCCCTGCGAAAGCCGTGTTTCACAAGATGAGTCGAGAGTTTCTCATACCAAGCTCGAGGAGCTTGATGAAGCCCATATAAAGCTTTGTCGAGCTTGTAAACTCTATCCCGATGATAAGGGTCTTCAAATCCCTCGGGTTGACTTACATAGACTGTTTCCCTGATTTCTCCATGAAGGAATGCACTCTTCACATCTAATTGGTAGACTTTAATCTTCATGTACGAGGCATAGGCAAGGAAGATACGAATAGCTTCCATCCTTGCCACGGGTGCAAACACCTCATTATAGTCAATCCCCTCGACTTGGCGAAAACCTTGAACCACCAGTCGAGCTTTGTTCCTTATAATGACTCCTTGGTCATCCTTCTTACATTTTAGTACCCATTTGGTGCCAATGACTTTAGCACCTTTAGGTCTATCAACCAGAGTCCATACACCTAACTTCTTAAACTGCAGAAGTTCTTCTTGCATGGCACTCACCCACGCCTCATCATTTAGTGCTTCACTGACATATTTTGGCTCAACCTGCGAGACAAAACATCGATAAGCACCATCATGAATGTAACCCTTCCATAACTGAGGCGTAATCAGCTGAGTATAGCTGATTTCGGGTTTGTACTCCTGATCGGACATCTCCAATAACATTGTCAAGGGGATGATAGACGTTTAGTCGTGATCCTGGAGTAGTCGGCACAGTCACCTCCGAACCAAGATTGTGAACATTTTGGTCTGCATCTGAGGAGGTTGGAGTTTGAGGTTCCGAAGTCGAGGGTGCATCACTTGTGGATGCTTGTGGACTTTCAGGAACTGGAACCTGTTCCTCCTGACTGTTCTGGTCATCTGCTTCAGTTTCATCTTCAGAGGAGGAGTCACTGTCATCGACTACCCCTTCTGACTGAGTAGATGACTCTCCCTGTGTGCTGGATGGAGTATTTAGAATATCATACATCATCCTAGTAGCTAACTCATCATCCGAGGGAGAGAGAGGGATGTTGAAGGATTTGAAGAATCCATCATAATCGAAGAAGTATGCAGGTCCTTTGCCTGTAGGTGGTGTGGTATATCTCTGAACGTCGACATTACACCACACTTCTACAAGACCCGTTGAGTTATTGTAAACTCGCTTGTTCGGTATGTTGTATCCTAGAAAAATTCCTTCAACTGCCTTCTCGCTGAATTTTCCTTCTTGTGTCTTCTTCAGAAGTGTACACGGTGCGCCAAAAGGTTCAAGATACTCCAAATTCGGTTTGCGTCTTTGAAGTAGCTCATAACATGTCTTTCCGTGGCGCTTGACTATTAGGACTCGTTCAGTGTATAGCACGCATTTGCCACTGCCTCGTTCCAGAATTGGATAGGCAGTTTCGAGTCTGCCAGCATAGTCCGGGCTGTTTCTATCAAACTCCTGTTCTTTCTCTCAGCAACGCCATTCATCTGAGGTGTGTAGGCAGAAGTGAATTGATGCAATTCCCTTTTCCTTGCAGTATGCCTCCATCCCTTGATTCTTGAATTCTGTCCCGTTGTCTGAGCGTATTTGTCGAACTTTGAGCTTGTAGAGTGATTCCAGTGTGGTTACTAATTCCTTGAATGTCTCCAAAGTTTCTGATTTTGATTTCAGAAACATTACCCAAGTGAACCTTGAGTAGTCATCAGTGACCACATAACAGTACACGTCGCCTGCAATGCTCCTTGTACTAACTGGACCAAACAGATCCATGTGAAGAAGCTCAAGAGGAAGTTCTATTGAATGAACTTTCTTTTCCTTATGAGACTTCTTTGTCTGTTTGCCTTTCTTGCAAGCTACACAAAAGTCAGGAAGTTGGAAGTTCTTGACATTCACTCCTCTAACTAAATCCTTCTGAATCAAATGATTCATCTTCCTTTGACTAATGTGTCCCATTCTCCGATGCCAGGAGATGGAATCCTTCTCAGTAGCTTTAGATAAGAAACACTGAACCTCATGATCCGTTGTGGCAGCTGTTGACAGATCCAAGACATAAAGGTCTTTATATCTTGAAGCAGTCATCAGAACTTGGTCCTCTGGGATCATATATTCTTTCTTCAGCACGTAACACTTCGGTTATCGAAGATGACTTTAAATCCTTTATCACAGATTTGGGAAACAGAAAGTAAGTTGTTCTGAAGTTGTTGAACGTAGTTCACTTTATCAAACTTAACTTTCTGATTTCCCACTTCTCCCTGAGCTGTGATATAGCCTCCTTTGTTTCCTGCAAAGGAAACATGCCCTCCTTTTATTTGTTTGACGTTAGATAAAAGGGCTCTATTTCCTGTCATGTGCCTGGATGCTCCGCTGTCTATAATCCACGTGTTAGTCTCAGCACTATATCGAACACCCTGCACATACAAAGTAAAAGAATCAGTTTAGGTTAGGAACCCAAGCTTTGACTGTCTTGGGTTTCCCAGAGGCATCACACATCATAAACTCCACCATTGACCCTTAGAAGGTGAGGGTAAGCTCAGGTTCCTTCTTGTTATCAGTATCAGACACGAGGTGGATTTTTCTTTCCATAAGCCAGATTTGTGCAATGCCTGTTTATGATAAACAGTCGTCTGGCTTACAGGTTGGACTTTAGGTTCACTAGCTCTTCTAGGTGGAGTTAAAGAACTCCGCTTAGAAGACCTAGGTTTAGAGTCCAGAATTCAATCTTCTTCCTAGGTGTCTGATAGAAATGACAGTGGAAGCAATGTGTCCACATTCTCCACAGTTGTAGCATGACCTGCTATCAACTTTATGAGTAGACTTTCTTTGTGGAGAAGTGCGTGACACTCTAGTAACATCAATCACTTTAGTTTTTGACTCTTGGATGTTTGATGTTTTCTCTGGTGTAACAAATTTACTGATTTAACCTGTTTTACTTTTTGGTTAACTGGTTTTTGACTTGAAGCATGTGAAAAAGTAACATTTGAAGTCCTTTTAGGTTCTGATTTGACTCTATTTGACCCTGACTTTAAATTAACTTTTTCAAATTCATTTTCCAGGTTAACACATGGCAATTTACCCTTTGCCTTTGAAGTGGCCTCCTTTTGTTTTTACCAGATTCAGTAGATGAACATGAGGTGTCTGGATCAGTAACAAGAGGGTGGTCACCACATGATCCTTGATGGGGTTATTATTTACTGGTCTAGACTTGGTGTTCATCAAGGTCTCAGGTGGTGGTGGAACCACTTTGTAGCCTAATCCCTCCCCGTTATTCCTTTCTCTCACTAAGTGTTGAACTATGTGTGAAGAACTAGTCCAACTATGCAGTTTCTGTTTTAATGAATTAACTTCGACTTCTAGAACTGCCTTTGTTTCTTAGTGTCTTCTAGGGAGTTAAGATAGTACCTAATGTCGTTTGCTTGGTTAAAAGCCACTACTTCGGTTTCCCTAAGTTGTTTAGTCAATAGGTCTATCTTTTCTTTATAACAATGCTCATTTTGTTTTAGTACTCTATTTGCCTCAGTGCACAGACGTAAATCTTTTACTAAGTTATCATTATGATCTAATAACCTAGCAAATTTTTCATCTATGCTATTCCTAAACGTGTCACAATCAGAACAAGCATGGTTATTAAAAATTTGGTCAGTGGTACTTACCTGAGTTGGTTCAGAAGAGTTAGCCATCAGTGCCGCATCAGATGATTCTGGTTCTGTCGACTCTGGCTTTTCTGTCTCTGATGTGGAAACTTCCTCATTTGGTTTGTAACTGACCTCGGCTGCAGTTGTTCTTCACTATGTGACATTGCAATTTCAACTGCTATATCACCTTCACTCGCAGAATCATCATCAATATCCTCAACACTGGCAATGTTAGATTCTCCTGGTGAGACAAACCTGAAACTCCAATCCTGTCCTTCATCATCATGAGCAGTTAGTGCTTTTGGATCCTTGTTTGATGAAGTAGAATTAGAGGGTTGCTTGTCCTGGCGAGTAAAGGATGAGAACGGGTTCCCATTCCCCGTCTTCTTTGGCTTGACACATTCTCGTTTGAAGTGCCCCTTCTCACCACAGTTAAAGCAGGTCACTTTACTCTTGTCGAAGCCAAAGGTGGTGTCCTTAGTAGCAACCAAGTTCTGTCCAGTCTTTTTCACAAACTTCTTCGCCCTCCGGACAGCACTTGCTAAGGCCCACATTATATCCATTCTTTCAAGCTCCATCTCATCCACCTGCTCGTAGTCCTCATCTGCCAGATGGCAGTTTCCAATCTTCCCAGCAACAAGTCCATCATATGAATGAACCACTGCTGCTAAAGATCCATATGCTCTCGTGCTACTTCCACGGTCACATTACCGAAGTTCTCGATCTTCAGTTTGGTAGCGTTTGCTTCTGATCCAATATGATGGGTACATGATGACCCAGACGTGTCTGATCCAGAAGGAGAGCATGTGAGGACCTGACGAGCTAGACACAAAAGCAGTCTGGAGGGGTGCTCCAGATGTCTTAGCTTGAGGCGTGGCGTTGTATAAAGCTGGATTTTGTGTGTACGAAGACTTCTGAGCTCTATACTTCATCCTTAGTGCTTCTTCTCGCAACTTAAGAATGAAGTCATTTATATCCAGCTTTACAAGGATTCCATTCTGTCTCAGGTTAGACACGAATGTAGCCCACTTATCAGGCAACCCGTCTGCGAAGTTGCTTACTTTCTCTTCCATGGTAGTAGCCACTCCATGTGTATGCAATTCGCTCATCAAGTGGTAGAATCTCTATGACTTCGTCCAAACTTTCATTACCAATTGATGAGAAGTTATCGAATTCCTTCTTTAACTCCTTTGCCTTGATTGCCTTCAATGATGCATTACCATCATATCTCTTCTCTAGCGCATCCCACAGTTTCTTGGACTGCTTGTTCTCTGAGTACTGGTGGAATATGTCTTTGGGGATAGACTGAGTGATCAATGCATAAACTCTTTTCTCTGCATTGTACTTTACTTCATGTGCGTCTGTCATCCCGCTTAATGTTAGTTTAACTCCATCAGCTCCCACCGGTGTACTATAACCTATCTTAATGGCTTCCCACAGATTAGGATCTACTCCATTAAGGTAGATCTCAAAACGTTGTTTCCAGTGGGGAAACTCATCTAAAGTCAAAAGCTTTGGTGGTTTATTGTGATTCCCCACCTCACTCTCAAGCAGCAGCAGGTTCTGTATCCTTGAGTCCTTCCCAGCAGTAAAGGCTGACATCTGATCTTCCATGACGAATAAACTTATAATCTAATCAAACAAACTTTCACTGATGCGACTGAAGGATGCGAATGAGCTAATCGTGCGTATAAGCTCTGCGATTGGTTCAATCGTGCGAATGAACTGGGCGATTGGTTCAGTCGTGCGAATGAATCTGGTGCGTATGAGCTATGCGAACGAACGGTTCAGTCGGCCGAATGGGGTGCGACTAGGTCCAATCGTGCGTATGAGCAATGCGAATGGAGTCCAGTCGTACGAATGAGTCACTCGTGCGACTGAAGCTGCTGTTTTGCGAAAATTTCTAGGTTTGACGGGTTTCAGCCGTAAAAATTCGAAATTTCACAAGTTCTAATCGCCTAAGTCCGTAGAAACCAAACGTCGATGAGCAGGGAACTTCCAAGATCACTTTTGATGCCAAAGATTGCGTTTTTAGTGTAAAAACACAAACTTTTATGCAATCTTGATTGAATCAACACGTAATCAAGAGCCAATAGCTCTGATACCACTTGTTAGGACCTGGTATTCGACTGAAATACCTAGAGATCACGTGTATACCAGATCAAATAGTGCGGAATCCTATTTGATTGGCGATCCAATCAGTGAGAACACACGAAGAATCAATCAAGGATTGAAACTAACGTTAGAAATCGATAAGGAATCGATCTAATGTGTTCTATGAACTTGGAGAACGATTTGGAAGGTTTCTGGACGGCTAGGGTTCGACTTGAATCGTACTTGATCGAATCTCCTTGTTTTTCACGAATTGAGTTGTATTTATAGGTTGGCACTATTCAATCGTGCGACTGAACCATTAGTTTGGTTCAGTCGTGCGATTGAACCATGCGGTTGGTTCATTCGTGCGACTGAGTGTTCAGTCGTGCGACTGAGCCAATCTTATGTTACAGTCGTACGACTGATCCAGTCTCCTGGTTCAGTCGTGCGACTGAGTCAATCGTGTGAAGTTCTTCATGTGTATGGTTCATTCGCATGAGCCATTCGCATGGGAACTTCATTAAGTTAAGTTTGAATGTTTTAGTTAATTAATATAATATTATATGTAATCATTCAAGTAATCATAAACCCAATCAATTCAGTCATGACTCATTAATGAACTATTAAACATTATAACCAACAGACTATCAATATCAGTTCATTAATCATACCAAACAAGATCTATTACATCACATTTCACGATCTAGGGACATACATGTATCAACAGGTATGCTGCCTGATGAGATGCTATACGGTAGGACATGCATAACGCCCGTCTGTTGGGGTGATATTGGTCAAAAAGAACTGGGGAGCGTCGAGGTAATCAAGGCTACGACTGAGAAGCTTGAAAAAATCAAGGCCTTCATGAAGACAACCGAAGATAGATAGAAGTCGTATGTTGATAAATGATGCAGACCGATTGAGTTCCAGGTGGGTGACCGGGTTATGTTGAAGGTCTCACCTTGGAAGGGGATCATCCGATTCAGAAAGCGGGGCAAGTTGAGCCGGAGGTACATAGGCCCTTTTCGAATCATTGCTCGAGTAGGAGAGGTGGCCTATAGACTGGAGTTACCAGATGAGTTAAGTGGAATTCACCCAACATTCCATGTATCTCATCTGAGAAAGTGCTTGGCAGGTGAAGATATGATTGTTCCACTGGAGGATATCGAAGTAGACAAACGGCTCAATTATGTGGAGCAACCAGTGGCGATCATCGATCGAAAAGAGAAGAGGCTGAGAAATAAAGTGGTTCCTCTTATGCGTGTATAGTGGAAGCACAGGAAGGGACCCGAGTCTACATGGGAGACTGAAGAAGATATGAGGCGGCATTACCCATGTTTGTTTGAGGAATAACAGGTTTCGAGGACGATACCTATTTAAGGGGGGTGGACTTGTAACGCCTGGATATTTTCTTTAAAGCCGCCGAAAGAAGAAAGGAAATAAAGTCCAAATTCGAGGGACCAAACTCACCAACGAGAGAAAGTTGGGTGCATTGATGCATTTGAAGGGAGAGGGCAGCCCTTACCCTCTCCCCCACACCCAAAATTCAGCAAAGAGAAAGAGAGAAGAAAGAAAGGGAGAAAAAGAGAAAGGTTGGTTCGAGTAAATTCAAGTGATCAAAATCGTCGTGTAGCGGGTCCAAACAAAGCTCTACTTCTTTGTGTGGTTTGTGTGAGTTCTAGGACCCCTCTTTTAAACGTTTTTGGTTGATTTTAGGGCTGGAACACATCTGAAAACCCGTTTTTGTATGTGTGTGTGTTTGACCCATTTGTATGTGTTTGCGTGTGATGCATTTGGAGTTTGTTTTCGGGCTTGTGCGTGCTTGAATGGTGTTGTGGTATGCATTCCTAAGGTTTAGGATGGTTGATTTGGGCTTAGAATGGGTTTGGATGAGCTTGGAGGTCGAAAATGGCAGATTGGGTTCGTGATGACTTGCATTTTGCATCAGCTAGGGCTAGGCAACTAAATGGAGGCCATACGGCCAAATGAGGTGCGATTGAGGTTCATTTGCTCGATTGAGGGTTCATTCGCAAGATTGAGGGTTCATTCACACGACTGAGGGCCCATTCGCATAAATGCGCATCCGCATTAGTTTCATCCGCACAAAGTGTTCATTCGCATTAATTCTATTCGCGTGGGACTCATCTGCATTGAGTCCATCCACATTAGGTCCATTCGCATGGGTGTTCATTCGCATAGGTGTTCATCCACATTAGGTCCATACGCATGATGTTCAGTCTCCTGGAGGCCATGCGACTGAAGGGTGCCCATACGTCCCAGTAGGGCTGGTGTAACCGAGGAAAGCGTAGTTTATGTAATGACTTTCGGGGGAAAGTGCAGATGTAATTTTTGATGTGGAATATTCCTGTAAGTGTATGTAAGATGACTGTTGAGATCATAGAGGTTATGTGGGCATGATGACGATGTTGCATGTTTATGCATGATGCATGTTATGTTTGTATGATGATGCCCTGTATGATGATGTCATTGACTGTGTATGTTATTTTCCTTATTATGATGTATGTTTATCTTTCCCGTGACTTTGCGTTAAATGTAAATGATGAATGAAAGTATTATGTAACGTAAAGTGAAAAGTAATGAAAAGAGTAACATGATGAATGAATGCATGCATTAATGAACGAATGAACATGAGGAAGGCTTGCAATCAAATGTATGGAGGGGCACACCCAATGAAGGTGTTAGCTCAACAGTGTGCGGGTTAGCTACCCCGAAGGATCCACACTGGGGTCCAATCTTTGTGATTAACCATATGTACGGATCCTTGCCGCTTGCCCTAGGTGCTGGAGTCAGCTTCATGCACAATGTTCGAGGTCTATGAAAGACCTAAGGCCTAGTTACCAGATTCGTGCACAATGTTCGGGGTATAGCATAAGGCATTGATCCGGAATGTAAGAAAAAAGATAAGTGGTGAATGTACTTACCCTAGGTGCTGGAGTCAGCTCCGTGCACAATTTTCGGGGTAATGTACATGTTATCAGAAGTAATGAACGTACGAACGAATGAATGAAGTATGAATGAATTATGATGATGATAATAACATTATCTATGTGTACGTATGATGTATGATCGCATGAAAATAAGGAATGGTTTTAACGAAAGTAAAGTATGTTTTATTATAAAACTAGAACTCACTCAGCAATGCTGACTTTTATGTGTTTCCAGTTGGCAGGTAATGTTGCTAAGGATGGCATGAGGCGGCTACTCAGCTCTTTTGGGATGGCATCCATTTATAATGCTTTTGTGATGTAATGCAACTTTGGTTTTGTAATCGGTTAACGATGTCTTATTTTGCAAAAGCTATTATATTGAAATGAAATGTTTTGTTTAAATGTTTCCGCTACAACGTTTTTATGTAATATGATGAAAATATATGATTTATGTGCGATGATTTACTAGCTGTAAGCGTCCCGGGAATGGGGCCTTATAGAATTAGTGTGACTTCCACTACAAAAATAATAGCCCGTTTGACACTAACGTATGTCACGCACTCCTACTTTTGTTCATCTTTAATTCCACTTACGGGAACAACTAATCAGTTGCTACTGATCGCTTGCGACTGCAACCACTTGGTCACCATTCCTGCAACTCCTAGGTTACAACTGCTTAGTTAATGTTGAGCACTTAAACCTATGAATAAATTGATATCGCTACCTCATAATTTTGTTTATGTATAATATATCAATTTTCTTTTGACCATTTATTTTCATTTCATGCCATACATACTCGTAATGCTTTTATTTCAAATCTCTTAATGACACACTAACCTTCAAAAGAACAAAAAACCTTATAACATGCTTAGAGAAAAACCCATTCTATAAATAATTTCAGCTGATAATTAATATCATCGTTCTTATTAAATCTGCTACATTATCACCTTAAATCCCTTTGTATATGTCGATATCATAAGATAATTCATAGATTTGGCATGTGTGTGCCACATTTCACCTTATGATCATCCTATGACTCAAATTGAATAATTAACCGTCCTTCATAGTCTCAGAAGAGTCAACACATTCTACTTTGAGATTAGACAATGAAGGTGGCGTGAGATAAAAAAAACTCCAATTGGGCATGAATGGCTCTACAACAATGAGAAGTATTCTTAAGAATTAAAGAGTGAAAATCCTTATAAGGACACCATGTTTGCTTCACCTAAACATAGCCCGAAAAAAAATCATTTTAATACTATGCAGTTCCACGCCTATGTGCAAGCTTGCATCACTTGATGTAATTAATGAATTTTAACACACCCTTCTTCCGTATGATAACAGTTGGTCTCCCATGACACAATTATTTCTCTCTTATTCATTAGAACTCTAAAATAAATTGTAAAGATGCTTGGCCTAAATATGCAGGAGAAAAATAAGAGAAAATTAAAGAAGATAAAAAGTGCATAATGGTATTCCATTTAGTATATTACTTTCGACCTCTTCCCTCAACCTAAGCACTAGGATAGAGTTGGCTTTATGGTTGATGTCAACTACTCTCTTCCTATTTTACCTTCTAAAAGCCTAGTACATAGTTTAATGGCGTAAAATGTTGAAGAAAATGTATATATATTTTCCATTGTCATAGGAATTCTTATTTCCCATTATCCTTATAGATGAGGGAATCGAGTTGCAAAAGATGAGGGAATCTACTTAAGTCCCCCTAAAAGTAATGTATTATTCTTATTTTTCATCTTCCACCAACTAGGACAGAGTGAAGCCTTATATAACCCATTTTATCATAAAGAAATGCACACTTAATGCGTGGATTGAATCTAAGTTATTCTATACATTGATTCTAAAGTGACTTACGAGTTGGAATGGTAGAGTATAATGAGCATAGCTCAATCCTCACTTTCCTTAGTTGTTAAGCTCTTTCTTTCATTTCAAAAACCACGAGTGAGATTATCAAATCATTAGGTCAAAAAGTTGAAAAAGAGATTAACCATAACATATGACGTTGCCTGAGAATGAGATTAGTTTTCATTTAAGAGCTTAGACTTAATTTGTTGTTGTTTGATCTTTTACTCGGACAAGTGCTATAACCATCGACCTAATAAGCGAGACTTGGGTCGACCATTAGGGAGACTAAAGCGGGAGGCTATAAGGAGTGACTTTAAGTAGGTGTTTTTTGGACACATTAAGGACAAAATTCATCTAGGTCCTAGTAGCTACATGGGAAAGATTTCATACTTACTTCTATATTATTTTAAAGAAAGATATAGCCTTCCTAGATTATTTATTTGGACAAAGAGGGCTAAGTAGTTGTTGATAGGAGATGCATGAAAAGAAGTCACTAGAAAGGATAAAAAGACATATATAATGTAAATTCTTAGTAGTTTGTGGTTGATTGATAATATTATGAACTTTATTTTATGATTGATCTTTCTTTATGAATGAATTCGTAAGTTTGTGGCTGATTGCTAATATTATGAACTTTCTTTTATGATTGATCCCTCTTTATGAATGAATTCATATATTAGCCAAGACGATTTATAAAAATATTATGGTCTAGTCAACAAGGTTCTCAACTTTATTGCTTATATGAGAAAAGCCTAAAAACCCCTTGGATGAGGCATCTACTTCTAATAATCACCTCTAAAGTAGTTTTTGTAAGGCATAAAACTAACACTAAGAGGAAATATGAGACCTATCTCTAACTCTATTAACATAGGTAGTTGCTTTTCCATATTTAAGTCAAACTGCTACAATCATTGAGATATACTTCTTAGGGAGTCAAAAGAGAAAAGATTTAGAGTATGACCGCTCTTCACTATAAGAACAGCCTTTTAGTCCTTGAAAGTTGGTTGTTTTAGTCGAGTTATTTTCCGTAGATATGATACTTCATCATATTTTTAGTCAAACGCAACCTATCCTAATTAGGATTAGCCATTCCACTTATAATTTTCAACTAGAAAGTCAAGCCGTCAAGCCATCGAACCCTGAACCCTAACCTTAAAAGCTTCTAACTAGTAGGATGAGCACTGGCTTTTTTAGTTAGGTAGTTGTTGTTCGTCCTTTGAAGAATATATTCAAATCTATAATAAGATGCTATAACCATTTATTAAAGTAAAGTCCATAAGGAGTGTAGCAAAGTAATTCTCCTAAGAGTGAAAGTGGAATAGGTTAGAGCCTTCAAAAGTAAAGTCGAGTAAAACCTATAGGCTTCTAAATGAACCAAGCATTCATGAATTGTTTAAGTTTGTTTATGTTCATTCATTTATAAATAAACAAACATGGACCAAATGTTTGTTTATAGTTAATGTAATGAACATGAACATATGTTTTGAATGTTCATTTACATTCTTGAATTTTATTTATGTTCATTAATGCATGTTCATTTATATATGTCATATATGTTTCTTTATATGTGTTTGTGGATGGATTAGTATGTATTACACTTGTTTGTTTATGTCCAATAATGTTCGTGTGTGTTTGTTTTATATTTTTGCACTTACCTTTGTTTGTTTTTGTTGATTTATGTTCGCTTACATTTATGAATTGTTTGTATAGCTTTTAACAATGAACAAGAACGAACATGGTCATTTCCATTTTTCAAGGACATGAATGAAAAATTGTGTTCAACTATGTGTTTGTGTTCCTATCGGGTAAAGTTAAAATGAACGAACACAAAAATGCCATTTTCATGTCCGTTAGGTTCATTTACAGTTCTAAACACTTGCTCTAAAGCATTACCTATCCTATATCAAGGTTTTAGTCTCTCTGCTAAGGCTTACTCCTAGTGACAGTTGTAGTTACATACTATAGAAATTCAGGTGATCAAGCAGCCCCTTTTTCAGTAGATTAGATCAGGATGAAAGGTATTATTTTAACGATACACTATTAAGAAATGCTATGATTTATTTCCTAAGCATCAACTTTTTTTGTGCTTAGCCAACATGCCTCGAATAGCATATTTTAAGCTATTGAAAGATCTTTGTTTTGAGTATTTGTCTCAGTTGACTAGCTTTCATGAGAGATCTAAAATTTTTGAAATTTAAATCAACTAGCTTTACGAGAGATCTTAAATCTCCCATCTGTATTAGAGGACTAGCTTTTTTAGGAGATCCCCAATATCAAAACCTCCTTGGTAGAGGTGTGATTATATTCCTTAAATGATAAGTTAGTTTAAAAACCTTCGTAATTCCTAATTAGCTGCATAACAAAAGAAAGATTCTAAACCGATCTACCATTTGAAACAGGCTAAGAGCTTTAAGCCAACAAGTATACTAATTAGCTAGTCAACAACTTCCATCATCATCAACAAGTGAGTATGTAAGGCAAAAGAAAAACATTTTACGGTCTTCATGACACGAGAGTTGGATTATACTTTGAACTTGATCAAACTTCGGCTCACCTGGAATGTCCTTATACATTTCATTTTTTATATTTTTCCTTAGATGGAAGCAAACATCCAAGGGTGATAGGTAGTGTGCTTTATGAAGCACGTCTAACAGTAAGTTGGGGCTTTATTACCTCAATACCTTTCTAGTCACGAGAAAAGCATAACCACATATATGAGCTTTATTAGATGCAAAAAAATTCATTCCATATACGATATCAAGTCATCTTAAGGCTATTAAGTACAACCTTGCGGGAATGAGTCAATCATCTATAACTTCCACAACTCTAGTGGTTTTACCAATGATAATCTCTACACTAAGGACCGTCACTACTTTCTTAACATTACTACTAGTTATGAATAGAATGTAGGGTTTATGAAATTCTTGCTTACACCCAAATCAAAAAAAATAAAGAAGCATGATAGTTATTAGCAAGCAACGTACCTAACATGATGTTAGGGTCCACCATTGCCTCTTCTTATGTGAGGTTATATGCCTTTGTTCTAGCTCTTGGTTTCTCAGTAGCTTTCACTTCTTGATACACTCTCGGTCTTTATTTTTGGACAATCCCCGATCATGTGGCCATCTCTCCCCGCATCTATGGCATTTGATTTAAGCTTAAGAATGGTGGATGAAATGGTTGTCCTTAAGCTTTCTCTATCTAGAGCACCTTTTTTTCCTTCTCAAATATGAAAATGGTGAAGACATGAGTGAATGGATCAAAGGAATCTTATGTAGGTTATTAGCTCCCCATCCCCTTCCTTTATGCACCCCATAAGCTTCAACCTGCGACATTTTCCTTGTCGTTCATTCAAATGCTTAATCGTTACCCAAATCCCAAACCTATGGTCTATTCCTATTTTAGGGGTGGTATAGTATAATTGGGCGTAGGGTAAATTTTTCCACAAAATACTTACGGAAAGAAAAACATAATCACATATGTCATTAACAATTATGCAACTATATATAATAACTAGCCTAAAGACATGTGTAACACACGGTTTCAATCCAAAAATATAGTTATTTTTAAAAAGGTTCGTAAGTTATAACGTTGTTGATAATACTTTATATGTCGATTTTTACTTATACTTTTTAACATTAGCTACAACAAATATTAGTAGGCTTTTTCTATCTATATTTTTACGTGTCAAGAGTGTATAATATGAAATAAAATAAACTTATAAATAAGAAATTTAAGTAATAAACAAGTTAAATTGAACATGAAAATAATATTTCAAATTCATAAACATCCAAAACTTTATTTGTATAAAACATTTGATATTTTGTTGGTGATTTTTATATAATTATCTAATATTTAAAACAAATCATTTTTGAAAAGCGATTGTCATTTGCACTTGTTTATTTTCATTACAAAACACACTGCTAATAGGAATTGTATTTTTTAAAATTTAAAAAAAAATCTTTTTTGTCTTAAGGTGTCAAACTCAACCCGTGGAATAAAAGTATAATTTTCAATATTACTTCCAGATACATCAAAACAATTTGCACACATATGAAATGAATCCCAATAATAATAATAATAATAATAATAATAATAATATAATAATAATAATATGACAATACACATAAAAGAAATAAAGAAGTTTAAAAAGTAAAAACATGTAATACCTCTTCACAAATTGATTTGAAGCAGATCACCTTCAAATAAAAAATAAAGGTAAAATAGTATTAATCCAAAAACACAATTGTAGACAATGATATGTTAAATTATAATCGCAGATGATGAAATCTCAAATATAACAAAAAACAAATACATTTTTGTTGAAGAAAACTTGTTGAGACCGAAGCCAAAATAAGAATGTTGATAAAGCTTGTCGAATACGATATCATCAAACTTTATAAAGACAAAACACGAGGATCGTAAAGTTAGGATGGTTGGGAAATATTTTAAAATAGGGTATGATTTCATTTTCAAAAAAAGATACCCATGAATTACTTCAAATTAAAGAGGAGCCCTGAAAAATTCCGTAATTTTTTTCAAAATTCAAATATAAACCGAGTATTTAATGGAAACATGCAATCAAGCAATCGATTTCATAGATAAAGAAAATCATAAATAATTTCTATAATTTTTGTTGATAAATTATTCGCAGAAAAAATAAACATTAGGTATGATTTAATTTCAAAAAAATATGTGCTCTAATTTAAGGTTAAATTTCTAAATTTTCTTTAAATATCTCTTGTATCAGAAGTTGACTTTTAGTCAAATGAACCTAGTTATAAAACCATATATAACTAAAGAAGTTATTATAAAATATTAAGAAACCTGTGTTATAATTATGCCACTTCGTTAATAATACGCATAACAATAATTACAATAGTTATATAAACAACCATAGATCTTTTTTTATAGAAAATCAATTTTAAAATACATATAGAAAGACTTTTATTACTAGGTGTTTTTAAAAAAAAATCAATGTCGTATACAAAAATTTTATACGTTTAAGAAATGGGAGAATTTGAAAAAAGTTAATGTCACACCCCTGTTTATAGCGGAAACACAAGGATGTAACAGACGGGATCGTCATAACACATTGTTAATTAATAGAGATGCATTAAATGATGAAAAGTCAACGTGTCATGACGTCACCAGACACAAAGGGAGACTTGTGTCATGGTTAGTCAGGTCCACGACAAACATAGTCATACAAAACAAAAGAGTATAAATCCCACAACCGGGGAACAAGTAACCAAAATATGAATAACAAGTAAATGTCAAATGCATCCAAGTTTATAATATGTAGACTAAGGTCAACGGTAAAGCCAGCTTCCCTAGCAATCCTCAATGATTGTTACCTGAAAAGATATACTCAAAATGGTCAACATAATATTGGTGAGTTCGCAGGTTTAAATAATAAACAAAACTTGATGATGTGTAATAGTTTGGTAGGACATGAGTGTATACAGTTATAAGCAAGTAATATCACATGTAATCATGAGCATCAAAACTAAACCTATGACATACACAAAAACTTTATCAGAACATATTCACCCTAGGGCCCGTTCCTGGCCACTGTTAGTCCCAACTAGTATATTAACAAACAAGGGTGGGGGTGTCAACCCAATAGTACTATCAATACCTGTTAGTCGGCTCCAACACCGGAGTTAAATAGTTGTGAATACATAACCAAAAAGACAACTCATGCATGTACTAGATAAATACTTACAAAATAGTAAACATAACATTCCTAAAAGAATTGAATAAGTTCACAGCATAAAAAGGGTGAGCATACTTTTCCCCCTAGTTTATAAATATTTAAAATGAAAATGGGGCCATGAAACTCACCTCGAAATATGATGAATATAAAGTGAACAAAGGGCTTCAAAGGATGTGAGCAACGAATGATCAAACACCTATAATAGTTGTAACTAAGGGGGTGTTTGTTTTTTGAAAAAACCTCTTCCCCACCTTTTCATCTACGCGCTCGCAGACGCGGGAAGAGGCTTTTTACTTCGCATACTGTTTGTTTTCTGGAAGATGTTTCATTAAAAAATGTATTCCTCACCTCTGCACGGAGAAGAGGTGGAACAATGTCTTCACAACCTCTTCTAACCTTTTCTCTTCTGAATTATTTTGAGCCTAACATCTGATGACCTTCCCCCATCTTCATTCCCCACCCATCTTCTACCCACCTCCCCCACTCCTCTTCACAACCATCTCACCACCATCACCATTCCGTTGCCACCGTCGCCACCACCCCACCGCGACACCATGACACCTCCCCTTCGCCCCCTCCCCTTCGGCCCCCTCCCCTTTGCCCCCTCCCCTTCGCCCCCTCCCCTTCGGCCCCCTCCCCTTCGACCCCCTCCCCTTTGGCCCCCTCCCTTTCGTTCCCGATTCTCTGTAATGCTGCTGCTGGTGCTTCCGCTGGAGCGTCTTCTGCATTTTCTCTTTTTGGTTTTTTGAGTTGACGTTTAATGAATCGAAGGCTAGGGCTGCGGATTGTTTTTGGGTTTAGTGTTTGATCTGAGGTTATGGTCTGGATTGTTGATTGATTTTGTGGTTGTGCTGTGATGTGCAGGGGTTTCAGGTTCATGGTCTTCACCAGCTTAATTGTGGAATCGTGAGAGGTATGATGGCTCTGTTTGGAGATCGTAAATTGGTTTTAGATTGTGGTAGTTTTTTAAACTCAATGTTTATGAATACTATCGTTTGAAAAATGTTAAAAATTGGGTATTTACAGAGAATGAAATTGCTAAGCAGATAATGCAGAATGTCGAATAAACGATTTATAAATGTAATCGTATGGTTTTATTAATATTATTGTAGTGTTGTATGACTTTTATTTATATTTTAATGTATTTCTATGACTTTTATTTATATATTAATGTATTAGTTGTTATTAAAGTGTAAAAAATAAATTTATTTTAATTACAGAATATTTCAGCATTCTGCAGATGTTAAGCAAAACAAATAGTCTTTTTCTTGTAGACTGCAGACATTTGGTCCACCTCTTCTGCTGTAGATGTCTGCAGATATGGTCCGCAGGCTGCAGACGTTTTCCTGCAGAAAAAACAAACAGCACCTAAGTTTTTAATCATGTTCAATGAGAATAGATAAGTCCGGTTAGTTTTGGTTCGGTTCGGGTCGATTCGGCTTCGATGTGCAACTCACACACATAATATATAATTCATACCACAAAACATACTATATTAACAAAATAATAATAATAATAATAAAATAATAATAATAATAATAATAATAATAATAATGTGAATCCAAGGATCGCAATCAGGAATTATCAGTGTTGGTCATAGACAAGTCACGTTTGCGGAATCAACGTTGCCTTGGTTTAATTGTTTTATCGTAAAATTCAATATCAATAACAATTCAAAGAACACACTAAAAGAAACACAATTGATGAATAATATGTATTTCATTAAAATATGTTAATGATTACAAATAATGAATGAATGATAAATAATTTTGTGATGAATGATGTGACGGCTGCTAGGGTTTGATTGTGAGATTTGATGTGATGTTTGCTGTTTTTGGAATTGTCGAATTGCTATTCCTGTTGTTTTTCAAGCCATCCCTGATTCAAAACCTTGGATCCATTTATATGGACAATGATGTTTCTGTTATAGGAAACACCGGATCTCTTGGGATTTAAAATGTTTCAGTTAAGAAATCATTGGATTTCTGGGGATTCGCATTACTGCATTGTTGACTTGTTGACTTGTAACACTTGTATTATACAAGTGTTTGGACTCCGCATGAATAGTGTCTTCTGTAGGAGTTTTGTTCTTCCGCAGGTCTTGTTCTTCCGAGGCAATCTTTTTCTTCCAATGATGTTTTGTTCTTCCGAAGCAATCTTTGTCTTCCGAAGCTGTTTTGTTCTTCCGAAGCTATCTTTGTCTTCCGAAGCAATCTTGTTCTTTTATCCTCAGTGCTGGTTGTTCATCCGCAGAAGATCTTTGGATGCATTTTACTTGTAATAACCATATCTACGAAAGAACAAAATGTTCATCCGTAGATGTTTCTTACACTTGGTCTATTTCAGAGATTGACCAAATATAATGTTTGTACCTACAACCATACATAAATCAACACACATAAAAATGGGTTAACCTATATATATAATCAATACATAATAATGAATTACAGCCATTCATTACAAATATTAATTCAAGTACTAAGTCTATACAAAATGGACTAAATCTACTAATCCTAGACCCAACAATACTCCCCCTTAGGCTTAGATACTTGTAATCAGTTCTTCAAAAATGAAAGCTCCTTTAATCTTGAAACCATTTTCTTGTTGAAATATGATACTGCATCCTTTTGATCATCATATTTGTACTTGATCTCCATTCTGCATATCCTTTGAAGTGTCTCAAAACTCAACCCCAATAAATCTTCTTCAGTTGTGAGGGTTTCTACAACACATTGGTTGCTAACAATCTCTAGTTCATCTTCTTCTAAGATTCTCAGTTCTGTTATATCTTCAATGTTAGCTCCCTTCAGCATCCCAGCATTATATCTTCTTCTTTGTATGCTTTGGCATGCAGCTTATCTACAACTTGTATCATATGAATGTATAAGCATAAATCATTCTGAGCTTTTTCATCTGTCAGCTTTGGGAAGAATTTATCATGTAAGAATGATGTGTATCTTGGATGAAGCATTTTGATCTCTATAGGGTCGAAGATTCTTATTTTGTCACCTTTCCTACCATCAGCATTCCTCAGCAACACCATTTCTTTTGTTTTCTCAACATATCCCCACTCAGTTATGGGAATAGTGTATTGATTTCCTCCAATGACTTTGATGGCTACTGTTTTCCTATTAGAACAACCAACTCTCCTTAGAACTTCATTATCAACTAATGAGGAAGAGTTAGTGCCTGATCTTTTCTTTCTCTTTAATCTTCTTTTGTGCTCAATATCCTTTCTTTTTGCTTCTCTAATCATATCATCTTTGAATTTTGTCTTTAACTTTCCCACCAACACAGAGAAATCTCTTCCCCTTGAGTGAATTGGATAGTTAGACATTGTAAGATTCTGCAGATCCTTGATGTCTTTCTCATGAAGTCTTAGTACTGCCTCTGTATCATGGAAATATTGAATTCTTCCAGAGGTTCTCTTTATAATTGCATAATCCCAGTCTGGAACAAATTTCCAGGCCATAATCTTGTTCTCTTCTTCAGAACTGGGGGTTGTGATATGATCATATAGCTCTATGAGAGTTGCTTTCTATTCAGTGATCTCTCTGACAGTTGTCCCTAATGGCCACACTTTCCCAGGAATGACTGCCCTTGGTTCGTAATCCGTTTGTCTTTGCCTTTATGTTGATCTTTAGATTCAGCAGTTATAGGATCAGCAGAGAGTTTGCTTTGTTGCTCAAATGATGGGTTTGGAGCTTCAGTTCTGAATCTGACTCCAGTATCAAGTTCAACATTCATTACATGTTCCATCATTCTTCTTAGTTCACCAACACTTCCTCCTTTAAGCTCACGAGCCTTGTAATTGTGTCCCTGAAGCCAACATACCATATTGTACTTGGTGAGTTTAGCAATGTCATAATGACCTAGATCTTTCTTGATTTTCTGAATGGCTTGAAAAATGGTGAATGTTTCATAGTCACAATTTGGAATTATGAACCTAGCAAGCTCAAACTCTTTCAGCATATCTTTCATCTCAGTCAAGTTCATTTCAACCATGTCAAATGGGAACCCATGATTGATCAGGGTCATAAACACAGATGACTCGGCCTCTCTTCCATGATGTCTTTTGTTGTAAGAAGAACATCAGTCTTTGATTCTTCTTGAGCTTTGTTAGGTTCATCTTCAATCAACTCTTTCCATTTAGCATCACCCTCAGATTCATCAATAGCAACTTGCTTTGATGTTGAATTTTCCATAGAAGGAGTGTGCTCAAAAGATGTATGCCTTGACCGTTTAGGAGAATCTTCAACATTGATTACTTGAACCTTTGTTGAGCCCAAATACTTCATCTTCCTTGAGTATTGAATGAGTTGCATAGAAGATTCAGCAGGTTTCTTTAGTTGGTTTGATTCAAGAGCACATATCTTCATCTTCAGTTCATCAATCTCTTCTTCTTTTCTTCTCAATAGAAATGATTGCTCATAGAGAGTGTCATTCATTTGATCAATTTTCACTGTTACCTTCTCATTTTCATCTTTCTCTTTCTTTACTTCTTCTTTGAGTTCAAAGCCTTGTTGAAGAAGGGAATTAATCACTTCATTATTGCACACGTCATCTTCTCTCAAGCTTTTGATTCTTGATTCTAGTTGCATCAGCATTTCATCCTTTCTTGCAATTATTCCTTTCAGCTCTTTAATCCTTTGCTTTCTGAAGTTAGACTTTACTACAAGCTTGTTGTACTCTGCCACTAAATAACTTTTGCTTAAAGGGATGTCATTATCACTCAGATCATCTTCATTGTATGCAATCATATCAACATAGTTTGCTTCTTCTTCTCTGTCCTGATATTGAGAAGCAATCTCATCATCCTTTACTTCTTTATGGGCTACCCTTGCTGAGCTTGAACTAGCATCAATAGCTTGATCTTTCGGTTCTTGATGTGGTTGTTATTGTTGTTGTTGATGGTCAGTGACTGGAGATACTGGTTTAGTTTCATTTGAGAGTACAGGGGATTCAGTTTTGGATAATGACAGCTGAACTGTACTTGCTTGTGAGGCTAACTCTATCTCCCCAATGTAAATGCTCTTAGTGGCTGAATTCTTTGGATTTGGAGGTTGTTGATAAATTTTCATTTGAAGCTGATTTGGTGATTAAGGGTGGATTGGAGAGATTGGTTCTGTGTTTTGGCTGGCTGGTGATTGTGGTTGGGATGTTTGTTGTTGATTTGGTAATTGATGGTTGTTGGACCAAAAGAACCAATGAGCATGATCAGAAAAACCTCTAAGTCCTACTGACATCACAACAACTGCTGAAGACTTGATCAGCTGTTGTAACAAAGTCTGAAGACTTCAATAGCTGAAGACTAAAGTACTGAAGACTTCAACAGCTAAAGAACAAAGTACTGAAGATCAACAGCTAAAGACCAAAGTCTGAAGTTCAACAGCTGAAGAACAAAGTCTGAAGATCAACAGCTGAAGAAAAAAGTACTGAAGATCAATAGCTGAAGTACAAAGACTGAAGACATCAGCTGATGACAACAGCTGAAGTTCAAGTACAAGTACTGAAGCCTTCAGAGTTTGTTACAACAGCTGAAGAAGCACTCTTCAGTTGTTGTGATGGTTTCCTTTATGTAGTTTTTCTTTTTGTTTCAGTATTTGTAAAACGACTGAAGAGCATGTTCTTCAGTCGTTGTAGTTTCAGTAGTTTCTTTTCAGTAGTTGTAGTAATAGTTAACACTTAGCATTTTTGTAAGAAGATGTCAGCTGTTTGACATCTTCAGTAGTTGTGTTAACTATCAGTAGTTTGAATAAATTCTGTTAGATGTCACTATCAAGTGACATCAGCAGACGTCACATCTCCTATATAAGAGGTATTGACCTAATTGTATGTGTGACATTCTGTTACCACGAAAGCAAATATTGAATGAAATATATTTTGCAGAACTGTCTATAACCGTTTGTTCTTACCTTGAATATCTTTTGTGTTCTTGTGAATTGGCTAATTCATTGTTTGTTTTCCGCTGCTATACTCTCAAATCAATCAAACGTAGATCACTGATCCTAACAAGTGGTATCAGAGCTGGTTAATCATTGATCGATCTAACAGTTGATCATTGAAACTGCTATTTGATATCTATGTTTGATTGAATTAGCTCATTTGCAAGAACTGGTTATAGATTATTGATTTTCTGTCGCTTTCGTTTATTCATTTTGAGATCTCTCTTGGTTCAATTTGATTTGTTGTGTTTTGTTCTAAATCTGCTATAGCTTAATTGAATTTGGTTGAATCTGAGATGACTACTCCTTCTAATGACCCTCACAATACCGGTTCCTCAACAGCCTCCGATGCTGGTTAGGACTGAGTATAACATATGGCAACGAAGGATGCTTCATCACCTATCTATTAACAGTTCAGGTTGTTGGACATCTGTGGTACATGGACCACATAAGCCTATGGTGAACAATCCGGAAACCAATCAAATGGTTCCGAAGAAGAAGGAAAAATACTCAGATGACGATTGGAAACTGTTTGAGATTGATGCTAAAGCCCATGTAATTCTGGCCATGGCACTGCCGAATGAAATCTATTTAGGGCTTATGCATCATGAAACTGCTCATGACCTTTGGAATGCACTGAAGTAACAATTCGGTGGAACTGATGAGGTCTTAGCAAACAACAGAGAAATCCTCGCCCAACAATATGAGACATTCTCTCATAGAAAGAGTGAGACACTGACTAAACAGTTTGAGCGCTTTTCCTGTTTGATCTCTGAGCTGAAAATGGTGAAACAGGAATACACCAACAGCCAGATGAATAACAGATTCCTCAGATCACTGCCTGAGAGATGGGACACATACACTATTGTTCTACTCCAGTGCAAATCTGGATAGCCTATCTCTCACCCAACTTCATGGGAAACTGCTTACATTCGAAAGAGAGATAGAGCAGAAAAGGAAACTGTCATCATCAGGAAAGCTCACTGATGACTTTGTACCAGGGAACACTGCCTTGGTTGGTCATGAGTCAGAATATGCTGCATCTGAAAGCAATTATGATGAGCATATTGATTTCTCTTCAAACAGTTCTAATCATGCATTTGTTGGTATTGATAGTCATTCTGGCAGTAATAGTGACAATCTATGCTTCATTATGGATGATCTAAAGGGAATTGTTGATGATGATTTAGAAGAGATGGATATTCTAAGTCAAATGGCCTTAGTTAATATCAGATCTCAGAAGTTCTACAAGAGAACTGGCAGGAAATTTCCTGGACTCTCTGGCAAAACCAAAGTTGGTTTTGACAAGAGTAAGTTGAGGTGTCACAAGTGCCAAAGGCTTGGACACTTTGCAAGAGAGTGTAGATCGACTGGATCTAACTCTTCTGCACCCTTTGTGACTTCTCCAAGCACTAGCCCACAAAACAAAGGGCAACATACTGCTGGTTCTGGTCATCGTTCACATCCTGTATCTCCTGCATACTTTGTCCCCCAGGGTCAAATGTCATACCATTTTCTCTGCTATTACTTGTCTCAGCCAAATCCGGTTCAAGCTCCAATTGCACAACAACCACATGCATTACCTGAACCTCAACCTTCCCAATCTCATCAACAAACTCAACCTCAACCACAGCTTTTTCACCCCAGGAGTTGTTGACTGGAGCAGTTTACCAGATGATTTGTCTGGTCATGAACAACTGTTCTCTGGTGTTGGTCAACATGGTGGTGACAGTCCTTTTGGAAATTTAGCTCTTATGGCTTTGGAGTCTGCTGATACTTCATCCTCTAATGAATCTACACCACAGGTATCACAGGTATCCTCTGAGGCAAAAGCCAAACTATGTTCTGAAACATGCATAGCTGCATTTGCATCTATTAGAGAAGCAAATGTAGCTTTAATTAACAAGAACATTGAGCTAGAACAAACAATTTCCAAAAGTAAAGCTGAATTTGAGTCTGTGATTAATGATAAGAATGATGAGATTTACAAACTTAAATGCCAAATCACTGATGATAAGGCTAGGGAAGAGATACTTCTAAAGAAGTACAGAGACCTCAAAGAAACACTTGCAACTACCCAGGTGGAGTGTGATTGATGGGTAAATTCTTGCAAGGGTTTTGAAATGCTTCTTAGTAAGCAATCTGCTTCCAATGTGAAGTTTGGCATTGGCTATAATCACACTGCTCCTCCTACAGATTTTACTCCCAGAATAGAGGTAGAATCTGATGGTGAAAGCAATAACCAATCCTTTTCATCATGTGATCTACTATCTAATACAGCACCATCAGAAGTAGAAGCCAGCATTAATTCCTCTCAGAACCTATCAGCTGATGTTGATGGTTCAAATGCTGACACTCACATGATCATAATGTTGATCACTCCAGGTGATATTTCACAAAGTACCGAAAGTACTAAAAAGAATGTTATAACACCTGGAGAACAAGCCCAAACTACTACATGTACTAAAGGAAAGAAAACTGCAAGTAGAAAGGGTGGGAAAACTACTGAAGAACATATCAAGAAAGAAGGTATAAAAGGGAAGAAAACTGCTAGTACTGATAGAAAACTGCTAAAGAAAAAGTCTTCAGTAGTTTCATCTTCTTCAGCAGATGATCAACTTAAGATGAAGAAAAAGCAATGTGAAATATGTGGCTTATTCAATCATCTTACTGATGATTGCTGGTATAAAAAGGGCTCCAAACTCAAACATAATGAAAACATTAAAGAGCAAATGGATAAAATGAAAACTGAGTTTGAAATCAAATTTATACCAGCAACATCAAAACCTGTGACCCCGAAATCCAAAAAGAAATCCAAAAAGAAAGGGGTTAAACAAGTAACAGTTGAGGTCGCTCAAAGAGAGATGGTACAACACAGGAACCCATCAAACTCATACACTAATGTGTCTGATGAGCTGAAGGCTTTATCACAAAATCAGACACAACTTGTTATGATGGTTCAACATCTATTGGGGAGAGTCAACCAATTAGATGCTCCTGTGTTGAAACCACAGAGAAGAAAATCCATGCCAAAGGATTCTTCTTCTTCACCATCTCCATCCCCTCATGCTGTTATTCATAGCAAGTCTGTTAGTTTACCATCTGTTGATGTGAATAGACCCAAAATCAAAAAGGTTTGGGTCTCAAAAACTAACTAATTGTTTATGATTGCAGGGTTCTTCAACATGCCAAAGTAGCATCTGGTATGTAGACAGTGGGGGATCTATGCATATGACAGGGAACAGCTCTCTGCTTCATGACTACTCTCAAGGAAAGAAGGGGTTTGTTTCTTTTGGCAATGATGCTAAGGGTTACATCATTGGAAAAGGCTTTGTCTCTAATGGAGAAATAAAGTTTGATGATGTTAATCATGTGGAAAATGTCAAGTACAATCTCTTGAGTGTCAGTCAAATGTGTGATAAAGGCCATGTTGCTCTTTTCACCAGTCAGAACTGCAGGATTCTGTCATCCAAAGTTCTAAATTTGATTGATAAGGTGTTGGATGATCACACTCTCCTGAGGGCCAACAGGACAGGAAGAGTGTATGCCTTAGATCTTTCCAAGAAAATAAATATCAGAGGCCATCCTTGCCTATTTTCCAAAGCCTCTCCTCAGGAATCTAAACTGTGGCGCAGAAGGCTGGGTCATGTTAATTTCAAAACATGAATCAGCTGATCCACAATAGTTTAGTGAGAGGTTTACCAATAAAGGAGTTCTACTGTGATGAAACCTGCACTGCTTGTTTAAAAGGAAAACAGCATAAAGTTTCATTCCTTCCTATTGAAGAGCCTAAGTCCACTGCCTGCTTGCAATTACTGCATATGGATCTATTTGGTCCTGTGAGAGTGATGAGCATGGCAAAGAAGAAATACTGTCCGGTAATTGTGGATGATTACTCCAGATTTGTATGGACTTTCTTTCTACATTCAAAGGATAAGGTTGCTCAGAAGATTACAAACTTTGTGTTGTATGTTGAGAAGCAGTATTCCCTATCAGTCAAGTGTATAAGGAGTGACAATGGTACTGAATTCAGAAAGCATACACTTGATGAATTTTATCTTTCAGAAACCAGTCCAACACTCTAGGACCAAACATATAGAGATCAGACATCATTTTATTAGGGATTGTTTTGAAAAAGGTCTGATTGATCCTAAGTTTGTGCCTAGTGCTGATGAGCTTGCAGACATTTTTACTAAGCCTTTGGATAGTTCAACTTTCCAAAACCTAGTATTACGGCTTGGTATGTTGCAGCTAGAATAAGTGATAACTACTACTGATCTCAGTATATAAGTACTCATGATCATTAGTGCCATATCACATATCGTACTGATTCTGTTAAAACAACTGATAAAGTTACAACTACTGATGTAGTTATAACTACTGATGTCAGTAAAAACAGATAAGTACTGATGTCCTATGAAAACTGAAAACAGCTAAAAGGCTGATGAGTAAGTGTTGAGGACAGTATGAAACAGCTGAAAGGCTATGAATTAACGAAAACTACTGATTAGAACTTTCTCTTCAGGTGTTTCTACAACTGTTGTTTCATCCTAAACAACTAATGACAAAACCATGTCTTCAATAATTTCACAAGTACTGATGACTAACACCAAGTCATCAGCTGTTTAAAACAACTGATGACAAAACCATGTCTTCAGTAGTTTCACAACTACTGATGACTAATACCAAGTTATCAGCTGTTTACAACACCTGAAGACAAAACCAAGGTTTTCAGTAGTTTCACAACTACTAATGACTAAAACCAAGTCTTCAGTTGTTTTCAAACATCTGAAGTAAAACCCATGGTTTTCAGTAGTTTTATAACTGCTGATGCCTAAAACCAAGACTTCAGTTGTTTCAACTTCTGAAAGGGTAATCCCATGTCATCAGTCGTTTACAACTACTGATGACTAACACCAAACCCTTCAGTCGTTTTCTAACCCTTACCCTATAAATAACCCATACCTACTCCTTCAGCGCTTCATCCTTTCCAAACCTAACGTTCAAATCTCCAAAACTTCTCTCTCATTAATGGCGACCATGTAGCTCAAACCACGCCATAACTATGTTGCCTACCTCACAAAATCTCATTTCTGGACAAAGTTCGACAACGCCATTGATCTAATGGTCCAATCTCCCTACCAAACAACCTTCCTTTTAAATCCCACCATTCATGTCGAATCCTTACACCAGTTTTGGACGAACGTCACCCTTCTAACTGGGGAGAACAACACCGAGTCTCTCCAGTCGTTTGTCAACAATCAGCAAGTGGTCATCACTCCGGAAGTCATTCGCCGAACCCTTAACTTGAATGATGCCACTTTTCCTGCTGGGTATCCAAAGGGCACAACTGATTTATCCTTTGCCTATCATGGATATCAGGGAAACCTCAGTGCCTCTACCATCTTGAAGAAGCATTTCCATGATGCAACACGTCTTATCTTTCACATGGTAAATGTTTGCTTAGCTCCTAAGACATCCTCTTGGGATCAAATGTCTACCAGGTGGCAACAGTACTATTCTCTATCCTTGAGCAACAAGACTTAAACTTTTCTGAAATTATTTTTCTTGAACTTAAGGATATGGCCTCAAATCTCTTTCTAATCGATGGATATTATATCCTCGATTCATTATGGCCATCATAGAGAATCAGCTGCAAGCTGAGGGACTTGTTGGCCTTGGAGTCCCTGCAACGGCTGTATTGCCTGAAGTATACTCCAGGCACAACTCTGACCAAACACTGAAACAGGCTGCCAAACTGCGAAAACCCACGCAGTTGGAACCCACAGCCACCACCTCCAGATCCAAAGTCCCCACTAAACCAAAATACAAAAAGACAAAAAAGGCTACTCAGGGAGATGAGTCCCCTGAGGATGCCCCTGTACCACAAACACAAGAAGCACATACTGGTATTACCCCCCAGTTGTGTCAAAGACTCAACCTGCCAAAGCCGCACAGGTATCCTCTCAACAGGATCCTGTTGCAACCAATATTGAGGAACCCACACTGCTGGAACCTATCTCACTTGAGAGGGTTACCATTGAAGCGCACCATTCACCCCGGGTACAATCTGCTTCTACCCAATCACCCCATGCAACCGCCCCCAAAGTCCTACATTAATTGTTGCACAAGTGCTGAGTCAGTTGCACTCCTCACCCCCTCCCTAGATACCAATTACAACTGGGCATACCTCTACCATTGAGGGGGAGGTTCAAAGTGCATCTGATAACCCATAGCATAGGGGTTACAATGTTTCATTTCCTAGTGTAGAAAAGGAGATTGGAACTTCTGGTGAGGCTGCCACTTATCCTGCTTCAACATATGATTAGGATGTAGTTGGTACCATTACTAAGACCTTCCCAAAGGCAACTGCTGATGAAGGACATAGTCCTGAGGCAGGAAGTCCCCAGTTCCAAGACAAAGGGGCACATGCTACAACTGATCTACACTCAGTGCATGTTCATCCTGATTCTATCAGGAGGTCAGGTGATTCCGTAACCACTGATGATGACCTGGGCTTCTTTTACAATGTATTAGCCCAAAACACCATCCTGGAAGAGGAGGTGAGCAGACTCAAAGAGCTGCTTGCCAAAACTTCTGCGGATCAAAGACCATCTGTCTCTTAAACCCACAGATGGCACCTTCATCTGAAGGTCTCCCAAACACGGAGCCACTCCAAAATACTCAGCCACCTGCCTCTGCTTCTGGCACTATTTCTCAGGAATAGAACCCCCTTGAGCAAATAGCTGCTATCTTTCAAAATTCCATACCTCTCATCACACCTATAATCACTGATATAGTGATCAAAACCATTTATGAGAGGCTTTCCTCAGTAATACAACCCTTGATAGATGAAGTTATGGGCAAACAACTTTCTAACAATCAAACCCTTGCAACCAATGCACCCAAAAAGGGGGAGATTCAGTCAGTGAAAGCAAAAAGAAAGAGGAGTGCAGAGAGGAAAGAGAAAGAGAAAGAAACAGTAGTGACAGAAGTGGAAAAAGAGAAGGAGTTGGCTGTGGAGACTGAAAAAGAGAAGGAGAAGGAAGTTGACATGAAGAAATCAAAGAAAAGAAAGAATGAGAAGGAGACTGCCTTGGAGCTGATGGTAAAAGAGGCTGATGCTGAACACAGCAGATCAATGGATAACATCATTGATCATTTGTTTAGGCAAGGCCATGACACTGACAAACTTGACTCTGAGATCAGAAGATTAGAGATTGAAGAAATCCAAAACAGATGGGCAAGTTATGATGTGTTAGAAAGAGAAAGGCTGGAGATCATGATCAGATTTATAGCAAAATATCTTGGAAGATCAATGATCAAATCAAGGCTTGGTCCAGGGACAGCATCTTGGCAATTACCACCAAGATCTGTTCGTCTGAAGTATACACTAAAGGATTAGTTATTGAAGCTTTGAATGAAGCTGGTGCTGGGAGCAGGACTGAACTAGCCAAACAATCTAAAGCCACACTCACTTCCAAAATGCTAGAACAGCCTGTCAACATTCCCACACCTAAACCACCAAAACAACAACCCACCAAACCAACTCCCTTACCCTCAAAACCAATAGCCGATGATGTACCCCAGAAGAAGAAGAGAATGGTATTGAGGCTAGAAGATGATGAAGAAGATGATGAAGAAGATGATGATGAAGATGAAGATAGGCTGCCACTCTCAGCTGTTATACAGTTGCCGAAGGCCACAAGTCACTCCCTAACAATTACTCCTGAAACTCAAAGACAAATTGTGAAAGTGAAGCTAGAAGAAGAAGAACTTCACAAACACACGATGTGGAATTGTTGAGGAGGGTTGACAAAGCATATGCCGCCACATCTTCTATCATCAACATGAAGAAGCATGCACTCAGATTATACACTCTTAAGCATACATTTCAATATCAAAAGGAGAGAGTGAGGATTTGGCATGATCCCAGGGTGTCTCATAGGATTCATAAGAAAAACATTCCATAGAGATACATTGGCCAGGTGAAAAAGATTGTAGATGAAGTGATCTCACTGGTCTTTGTAGTATCACCCTGGGAGATCCTAGAAGACTTCAAGAAAGCTTATAAAGCTAACCAAACCCCACAGAAGATGCTGGAAAATAAAATGGTGAAAAAAGGGTTAGTATATAAGAGGCTTGAAGAAGTCAGAAAGAATGAGCTCCAGTTGTTCCTAGAGGGTAATCACCCTGATGAATTTGCTTATAGAATAATAACAACTGTGGAGCTAAAGAATGGGAAACAGGTCAAATACCTATCTGAGTACTATGGGCCTGAATCATTATTTGAAGGAGGTACTGAAGAGCTGACTATGGAGGAACAAATTACCTTCCTTGAGGCCTACACAAGAGAGTCATATAGACTTATAGTGGGGAAGTAGATCTCATGGATGGGGTAACAACTCTGTGTCCGGTTCCCCAAGACAGAGTTCCCATTCATACTTTGCCAAACAGATAATTGAGACTTCTTCCCAGGCCTGTGCTTAAAAGGGTCACTTCTGAGCTGATCTAGAAGACAAAAAGACCAATTCTTCTGCCATAATAAGTGGGACATCTTCAATAAGTTTAGAGGTTTTGGCTGCATTGGTTAAGGGGGAGTTTGTTGGGCCAAAAGAACCAATGAGCCTGATCAGAAAAACCTCTAAGTCCTACTGACATCACAAAAACTGCTGAAGACTTGATCAGCTGTTGTAACAAAGTCTAAAGACTTCAATAGCTAAAGACTAAAGTACTGAAGACTTCAACATCTGAAGAACAAAGTACTGAAGATCAACAGCTGAAGACCAAAGTCTGAAGTTCAACAGCTGAAGAACAAAGTCTAAAGATCAACAGCTGAAGAACAAAGTACTGAAGATCAACAGCTGAAGTACAAAGACTGAAGACATCAGCTGAAAACTGAAGACATCAGCTGATGACAACAGCTGAAGTTCAAGTACAAGTACTGAAGCCTTCAGAGTTTGTTACAACAGCTGAAGAAGCACTCTTCAGTTGTTGTGATGGTTTCCTTTCTGTAGTTTTTCTTTTTGTTTCAGTATTTGTAAAACGACTGAAGAGCATGTTCTTCAATCGTTGTAGTTTCAGTAGTTTCTTTTCAGTAGTTGTAGTAATAGTTAACACTTAGCATTTTTGTAAGAAGATGTCAGCTGTTTGACATCTTCAGTAGTTGTGTTAACTATCAGTAGTTTGAATAAATTATGTTAGATGTCACTATCAAGTGACATCAGCAGACGTCACATATCCTATAAAAGAGGTGTTGACCTAATTGTATGTGTGACATTCTGTTACCACGAAAGCGAATATTGAATGAAATATATTTTGCAGAATTCTTTCTGTCTATAACCGTTTGTTCTTACCTTGAATATCTTTTGTGTTCTTGTGAATTGGCTAATTCATTGTTTGTTTTCCGCTGCTATACTCTCAAATCAATCAAACGTAGATCACTGATCCTAACAATGGTGAATTGGAGAGATTGGTTCTGTGTTTTGGCTGGCTGGTGATTATGGTTGGGATGAGGATGGATGAGGTTACTGATGTATGGGTGATATATCTGGTGAGTGAGTGTCTTGAACAGAGTTGGTTGGAGAGTTCTCTTGTTGATCTTCCCACACAAGCTCTTGAGGAATATTTGTAGTAGCATCAACCACATGTGCAAACATGGGCATGTCTCCTCCTTCATATTTCCAGATATTTTATTCAGTACTGATCTGCCAAGCTGTGCTTGAACGAACACACCACCATCCACAATAGTTCCAAGAAGATTAGCATTACTGATCAGTTGTAGAAACCTTGGAAACACATACATCTTATCAGCCTTTTGCACTTTGATGTGATCACATAAACAGTTAAAGATGTACTTTGAGTAATTATAGGTTCTTCCCTAAAAAACACCAATAATCCCAGAAGAGACATGCCTTGAAAATCTATCAAGACCAGATTTTCTGTTTGAGATGCACTTAAGATAAGTGTGGCGGAGAAATCTATACGGCTTGTAGAGTCTTCCCTTCTTGATTTCTCCCTTCTCGAAATCACCATCATACCCCATCATGAGAAAAACTTTCTCTATGTATTCATTGTCGAATACATCAGGATGACCAGCTTCTACATCTCCCAACTCGAGAACCCTTCTTGTTTTTTATTCATCAACTCTCAATCTTTGACTCTTCACATCAGCCTTAATAACTTAGCCATCTTCTTCTATCTGTGCAGAGTTACAAAAATCAGTGATGTGTGATTGATGAATCACAGGCTCTACTGATAAGGCATAGAACAACCTAGACCTTCTTAGATATCGATAATTTCTTGACACCCTTTTGAAACAGGATCGGCAGGGTTTAAGAAGGCACACACATTGTGTTCTCTCGCAAATCGATTATCCATCTGTTCATAAGAAGAAGAGTTTGTTAGAATCACATTATTGATATGAGAATACGAATAGTTGTGAGAATAAACAAGAATCAAACAGTTCATTCTTGAATATTAGGACATGTTTTACCTTGAAAACAGTTGATTAAGAACACAGATATATGTTTGCTTAATGATTTTGATTTGGTAGAATTTGAATGTTATAAAAGGGGAAAAAGTTTGTTCAGAGTGTATTTTTCTAGGTATGAAAAAGTGAACTAAAAAAGCGAATATGATGTTTGAAGTCAAACAACATCATTTATACTCTCAGACACCTTAATTTTATCACATTAATGAAGTGGGGCCCTTAAAAAATTCTTCCGCAAATCATCTACGGATCCCATAAATCATCTGCGGATGACTTAACGACATCTGCTGATGTAATATAACTTACATTTTCACAGATTACCAAACTATGAAATTAACTATATTTGATGATCTTTGCTCATCCGTAGTTTACCAATCTACGGATAAACATTTAAATTTTCAACACTGTAGCTTCTGCTAATGCTTAAGATGGCACAGTGCTTTGAAGTATTGTTGTATGGTCCAAGTCCATTGCTTAGAACCATTTATTCCTGTTGTACCTTGTTGACTTTGTATACATGACAATTTAGCACAAGAAAGTAAAAAATGATTTTAAGGAAAATGTCATGTATCCAGGAGCTAAGATAGTGCTTAGATTCCAATTCCTTCAAATTGATAATGAAATAGACAGAGTTGCTGATTAATAAACTTAACTTCATGTATTTTACTCCCCCTAAATTTGTGATTAATGATAACGTTAAGCATTTATCATAAATTTCTAAGAAGAATAACATGAGTGACATTTAACTGTATGATGATGAGAAGACATATATACACATATGATGGGATCATACTATAATACTAAGCCTCTTCTTGATGAGTTATTTTGTTGAATTGATACCTAAACAAAGTTCTGATTGCAAGTATATTGTCCACTTGAATCCTTACAAGAGCTCATGTATCAACTAGGCATGCTGTTTATCATGTTTTCAGATTGATTTGGAAATAACTGTTATGGGCTTCACATTTGATTCACAAAGATTTTGTCCTCCCTTTGCAAGTCAAATCATCATTTTTTCACACTTAAGGACTATGTACTTTAAGTTATAAGTTCTATCTTGAGATGCATTTGTCATCTCATTAATTCAATGATGTAAAAGCTCTATATTAATATACAATTGATCATATAGGATTCTTTTGAGAGCTTAGATATGATCATCATCAGGTCACCAGGTCTTTACTCACGTAAAACAGGGGTGCCTTTAACCCAGTCTTTGTTCACACAAAACAGAGGAATGAAGAGGATCATGATCTTTTCACCTTTTGTAACTGATATTCAGTATGGTGATCATACACCCAGGTCTTTGTTAACACAAAATAGAAGGAGTATGATTTGCAAAGATAGATATTATAAAGTGTTGGTACATAGTATGTTTAGATGAGTGATTTGGTCACATCAGAATAAGACTCACTTTGTATTCTCAAAATAAAGTTTCCCACAAACAATCACTTAGCATTATGTTTGGCATGCACTCAGTATAGTTTCCACTCAAGATGAATCTACTCACATATCAAGAAATTTGCTTAGATTTATTGTTAATTTATGAATTCAGGAATAAGCAAAGATATAGTGTATTATCATTTCCCATGCATATGTCATGCGGAAGCATCATTACACACAGTCTTTTGTTGTTCAAATTGATTAATCTAAGTTAATCATGCCTAGAGACTCAATTAGAAAATTAAATCTGACTGAATCAAAGGCTTTAGTGAATAAATCAGCAAGCTGATTTGTTGTATCCACTTTGACTAACTTAATCAATCCCTTTTCTGAGCAATCTCTCAGAAAATGATATCTTATCTCAATATGTTTTGTTTTACTATGTTGCACAGGATTAGCAGTTATAAATATAGCAACAGAATTGTCTATGTAAATTGAAGTTTGAAGAAAATTGTAACCATAGTCAAGAATTGGTTTTGCAACCAAAGGACTTTAGAGCAACCAGCTGAAGCAGCTATGTACTCAGCCTTAGCTTTGGATACAGATACATTTGTTTGTTTCTTGCACTGCCATGATACTAGTCTTGGTTCGATGAATTGACATCCACCAGTTGTTGATTTTCTGTTACTGTTACTTCCACCATAGTCACTGTCTGAGTATGAGTAGAGTGTAAAGTCACCATCCTTTGGATACCAAAGACCAAGTCCTAGTTTTCTTTTGAGGTATCTGAAAATCCTTTTTATAACATTCAGATGAGACTCCCTTGAATCAGATTGGTACCTAGTACACACACACAGCAAACATAATGTCAAGTCTACTGATAGTTAGATACATAAGCAGACCTATCATTGATCTATATAATTTTTGATTAATAGATTTTCCTGAAGGATCAGGAACAATCTTGTCAATTGTTGATGCTGGTGTTTTGCATGAGGATAGTTCAACAAGATTGTATTTCTTCAAAATTTGATGTATGTATTTTTCTTGATTGATGAATATCCTATTTGGTTTTTGATGAACTTGAGGACCAAGAAAGAAGCTTAATTCACCCATTGAAGTCATCTGATATTCAGATTTCATCAGCTCTTCGAAATTACACACAATTTCTTGTTAGTTGAGCAAAATATAATGTCATCAACATATTTTTGAACAACTAAGAGATCTTGATATTTTTGTTTGAGAAAGAGTGTCTGATCAATGGTTCCTTTTTTATAGCCATGGTTGAGCAAGAAAGATAATAGTGTTTCATACCACTTTCTTAGTGCTTGATGAGACCATACAAGGCTTTATCTAGTTTGTATACCCTATGAGGATAATGAGGATCTTCAAAACTGGGGGGTTGTGACACATACACTTCCTCATCAATCTTCCCATGTAGGAATGCACACTTGATATCCATCTGATACACAATGAACTTCTTATATGATGCATAAGCTAGAAACACCCTTATGGACTTAGTTCTTGCAACTGGTGCAAAAACTTCATCATAGTCTATTCCTTCTTCTTGAGTGTATCATTGTGCAATCAACCTTGCTTTATTTCTTACAGTAATCCCTCTATCATCCAATTTGTTTTTGTATAGCCACCTTGTTCCAATAGGATGTTGACCTTCAGGAAAATCAACTAGAGACCATACCTTTTGCTTTCTAAATTGTTGAAGCTCTTCTTGCATAGCTTCAATCCAACTATAGTCTTTTAAAGCAGCAGTGATGTTTGGAGGGACTACTTAGGAAAGAAAACAACTGAAGAGACAAAGGTTGGCAGTACCACTTTGGCTCCTTGTAGTTCTCTTTGTAGGATCTCCAATGATGTTGTTGACCAGATGAGTCTTACGGATTCTCATTGATGGAGTTGATTCAATTGGCGTAGATGATTCCAGGTTAGTCATTTCCATTGCTTCAGACTGATCCAACCCAGGTTGAGAGTTTAGAAAATAGTCAAAATGTTCAACATGAGGAGAAGTATCATGAGTGTCTTCTGTATGGGCTATAGGAGCATCTCCAGTATATATTTGCTCTTCCGTAGGAACTTCTCCGGAACCATTTTGCTCTTCCACAGAATCTTCTCCGGAATCATTTTTCTCTTCCGTAGAAGTTACAAGAACTTCTCCGGAATATTTTTGCTCTTCCGTAGGAGTTACATGAACTTCTCAGGATGATAAGTGAGGACTTGAAACATTTCCAATGTTTGTTGTATTCACTTGAGAGCATGGATCTGTTGAAGGGACATCATTCACATCTTCAGATGCACCATGTTCATTTCCAGATGTAGTGTCTGCAGCTGCTGCTGATGTGTTTCCACCCGAGGATGTGTGTATCCTTGGAGGATCAGCAGATAATGTTACTTCGGTCATATAAGGGGGAACAAATGGATAACATACTTCATCATATACTGCAGTGTTCAAATGATCATATTTAAATGATTTAGTTAGAGCATCTATGTCAAACAACCATGATGAACCTTAACAGATTTAGTAAATACAAATTCATCAAAGGATACATTAGGAGTTTCTTCCACAATGTTATGTTGTGGATATAAATCCTATGAGATTTAGATGTTGAAGAGTATCCAATAAAGAAACCATCATATGCTTTTTCTGAAAATTTTCCCAATGACTCTTTTATGTTTAAAACAGATACATGACATCCAAAGACTTTAAGATATCTTATGTATGGTTTTCTTTTAAACAAGAGCTCATAAGGAGTTTTGTTATGTTCTTTGACAATTAATGTTCTGTTTGAACATTGCATGTAGTATTCACAACCTCAGCCCAAAAAGTGATGGCAATTGTGAATCAGCTAGCACTGTTCTGGCTGCTTCAATGAGAATTCTGTTTCTTCTTTTAGCAACTCCATTTTGTTGTGGAGTTCTTGCAATACATTTGCTCCTGCAAAAGGAATCCATTTCAAAATTGACAAATTCAGTACCATTGTCACTCCAAAATTTTTTAACTTTTGTATCAAGTTGATTCTTAATCTTGATCATAAGTCCATTAATGTTTCTGATGTTTCACTTTTTTGTTTTAAGAAAAAGACCCATATGAGTCTTGTGAAATCATCAACTATCACCAAACAATATTGCCTTTTTCAATGCTCATCACATTGGTAGGACCAAATAGATCCATGTGAAGTAATTTGAGTGGTGTAGTATTAGTATTGATAATTTTGGATTTATGTGACACTTTATGTTGTTTTCCTTTGAACAAGAAGAACAGTGAGTTGAGCAATGAAACTCTTTGTTTGGCAATCCAATGACCAGGTCATTTTTCACCAATTTATTCATGTTCTTCATGTTAGAATGGACAAGCCTTCTATGCCATAATTGAGATACATCTTCTGATAGCTTAGATAGAAGGCATGTTTCATGTTTTGTGAGTGATGTGTTGTTCATATCCAAAACATAAGTGTTTCCTTTTCTTGCTGCTTTAAGGAGGATCCATTCTTCTAGAACATTAAATCCTGGCTTAAGAATGTAACAATTAGTATTATCAAACAATGTGATATAATTTTGATCACAAATTTGAGACACAGTTAGTAAATTATACTGTAAATTTTCATAATAATTTACTTTCTCAAATTTTAGAACACCATTTGTTATCATTCCTTCACCAAAAATTTTACCTCCCTTTTTATCCCCACCAAATACCACATAAGAAGCATTTTTATGTTTGAAGTCATGGAGAAGTGAACAGTTTCCTGTCATATGCCTGGAACAACCACTGTCAACATACCACTTGTTGTCAGCTCTCCAATATTGTTCCTGTATACAGAAATAAATCAGTTAGAACTGACAACCCAAGTCTTAATGATCTTGGGTTTGTCAACAGTGTCTAAAATTGTTACTCCTTCATGAACAAATCTTGAAGTTTCAGTTTTAGTTTTGGTTGACTCATTCTGATTTGTTTCAAATAAGGATGATTCTGTTGAATGGAATGTTGATGAACTAGGTTCTTGTTTCTCAATTTCTTCTTGATTCAACTTAATTTTATTCATTTGAGATTTTGGTTTTGATAATGAAACTTTATGATTAAATGTCTCACAATCTTTTGTTTTTGAATGAGGTATATGAATTTCTTTTTCAAATTTATCAAAGAATACATCATCATCCTTTGTTTCCTTAACAGACAAATCTACCCTTTTGTGAGGTGTTTTTGACTGCTGGAAAGTTGGTATTTTCTTCAATGGATGAGCACTTGATGATGTTTTGTCCTTTGATTTTGACTTTGGTTTCAGTTCAGACTTCTTCAGTTTTGAACCCTTTTCACAATCAGTAGATTGAGTATCTGATTCAGACTTATCTGATTCTTTCTTCTTTGTGCCTTTTGTCTTATTCTTTTTGTTGAAATAACATTCCTGAGTGGAATGGTTATTTTTGTTGCAGATGGCATAATGTTTGTTGAAGTAGCAATCAGCAGTCATGTGATTGTTCATATTGCAAATAGAGCAGTAGCTACTGAAGTAACAATCTTTAGTATTGTGATTTTTCATGTCACACCATTTGCAATACTTTTCATCTGATTCTTTCTCAGAATCAATTTTATGGTTTACTAGCTTTTGATGTTGTTCTTTCTTCTTTAGCTTTGGATGTGCTTCTTCTTTTCCCACTTTATTCATCTTTTGATTTTTTGTAGCTGAATTCCTCTTTCGTAGATCATCTACTAAATCATCATTGACTTCTACTGAAGTTTTCTTATTCGTAGATCTGGTACAGGAAAGAGGTTCTTCTTCCGTTGATGTTCTGCGGATGCCTTTTTCTTTCCTTTTTCCTTGGATCTCTCTCTTTCCTTAGTAGAAGCAGATTTCTCATTTAATTTCTTGGAGGAGGCTTATTGCTGATTTAGTTCTTGAAGACCTTCATTCAACTGAGCTATTCTCTTGCAAATGGTCTTCAGCATGTTTCTTTGTTTAGGAGGGTATGGCAACTTTGTTTCTTCAAGCACTTTTGGAATATTTGTTTCAAACACAACATTCTCACCCTTATTTAAAAGATCAGCATCATGTTCATCAGAATCATCCAAGTCATCCCATTCATCTAAGTTGCATTCTGAATTAAATTGATTAATCTTTTCTGATTCAGAAGACTCAGTTTCATTCACCTCATTATCAATGTTTTGTTGATTTGAGCTAGTTCCTATATTGGTGCTAGGCACAAAATGTTTTGACAGATTTTTTGTCATTGATTCAGGCAAAGAAACATAGTTATTGTTAACAGGAGGTGCCACAGCATTGTATACCAACCCAGACCTTTTCTTTGATTCAATATGAGAATTTAGTAATTTCTCATATTGCTGAGATGATAGCTGAAACTTCTGAAGTTTCACTTCAGTTGATGCATGATCAGCCATAGATTTGGTTAAAGAAGTTGTCAGATGCTCAATCTGTGCTTTCAAGCTATAATTTTCAGAAAAAATTTTGTCTAAATCCTTTTGAAAAGAGTTAATTTTAATTTGATATAGTTTATGTTCTCTTACATGAGATTCATTTAAAATCATTATTTCTTTAACTTTATCAGCTAATTGTTGAGCATGAACTCTATATCTTTCTACTTCCTCAACACATATTGATGAAAATAACCTGTCTTACCTCACTTGCCATGGGTGGAACCTTGTTTTCCATGTGAGCCATTAGAGCTTGATTTTCTTCTAAGACTTCCTTCTCATACACACTTCAGTCACAGGTTCCATCTTGAAGAATAATCAACCCAGAGTCTTTAGAGTTGCTAGTTTCTGCTGATGAATTGGTGGCTAGTGGGGATGAGTTGGTCAGTTGTGGTTGTCTAAAACATCTTTGAGTTGATGAGGGTTGTTTCGCCTGATGATTTTGATGTTGTGATGTGTCAGAATTTTGTTGATTGCATCCTCAAGAAAAGTGTTCATAGAGATTGCACTTGAAGCATCTTACCTTTGACTTATCAACCCCTATACCTGATGATTTACTTACAGCAGCCAATTATTATTTCTTCTCAGATATTGTTTGGCTCTATATGCAATCATTGCCATTTGCCATTGTAGATCGATTTCCTCCACTACATCCGGAGGCAGTTCTTCCAAATCTTGTTGGCACATGTTGGCAATGGGCAATGTACTTCCTAGGTATGCTTGAAAGCTTGAACTGAAGGTTGCAAAAGCTGCCTTCTGTTCTTCAGAGTCTAGCATGACAATGATAGACTCTGATTGATTGTTGGATGATGGTTTTTCAGATGATTTGTCTCTTTGATCATCAAATCTTGACTTACTTTGAGAATATTTCTTAGGAGGTTTTGAAGCATAAAACTTACTTCCTCTTCATCTTCACTCAAAGTACAAGAGTTATCACCATTATTACTGGACATGAAAGTACTTCCAGCACTTCTTGTTTCTTTAAAGTGATATGGTGATACATGAGTTCTTATACTCTTGTTTCTTGATTTCTGATCTAGTTCAAGAGCCTCAACTTTAGCCACGGGAGTGTCTAGTCCGAATGCTTTGAGATCTATGGTATTCTTGAACATGGATACAGTCTGCTTCCAACTTTTGGTAAAGTATGGAGCATTTTCTTGACCAATTCCTCATTTGTGTATTTCAACTCCAAAATGTTCATTTCTATGACAAGATGCATAAACCTGTGCAGTTGTTGAGGAATTGATTCACCCTCAATATGATGAAAAGTTTCATATTGTGAACGAAGGGTGTCCTTCCTAATGCTTCAGATTTCATCCCTCCCTTCACAGAGTGTATGAAGAATCTTCCACAAGGAATTTTTTTTATAGTTTTCACATCTGATTAATATTTCTTCTGGCAAAGCCATACTAAGCAAGCTATATGCTTTGATATCAACTTTAACCTTCTTAATATCATCAGGTGAAAGATCTTTTGTGCTTATGGGTTGATTGTTATCATTATAATCCGGCCCAAGGGTGGGTGGAATATAAGGACCTTCAGTTATCGAGACCCATAAGTCAGAATCTGAATATTTACATGATTCCTAAACTTGATTTTCCATGATTTGAAGTCTACTTTTGTTTCCAACTTCGGTAGTTGGTAAGATGATCCACTGAAGTTGCTCATGATGTTAACTGATGAAAATGATTAACAGGATCTGCTATTCAATTAATTTGAATATAGATACAGTTAATCTAATCGACTTCTATTGAACGACAAATAAGTTTCACACAAATTCCTTTAAAAACAGTAGATTTAATCAGTTAAAACTGACAATCTACAGAATTCAAAGCAATTAAACACAACTAACACTGATAGATCAATTGATCTAAATCAATGAGCACTTGGCTCTGATACCACCTGTGAATCCAAGGATCGCAATCAGCAATTATGTGTTGGTCATAGACAAGTCAACGTTTGCGGAATCAACGTTGCCTTGGTTTAATTGTTTTGTAGTAAAATTCAATATCAAAAACAATTCAAAGAAACACACTAAAAGAAACACAATTAATGAATAATATGTATTTCATTAAAACATGTTAATGATTACACATAATGAATGAATGATATAAAATTTTTTGATGAATGATGTGACGGCTGCTAGGGTTTGATTGTGAGATTTGATGTGATGTTTGCTGTTTTTGAAATTGTCGAATTGCTATTGCTGTTGTTTTTCAAGCCGTCCCTGATTCGAAACCTAGGATCCATTTATATAGACAATGATGTTTCTGTTATAGGAACACCAGATCTCTTAGGATTTAAAATGTTTTAGTTAAGAAATCATCGGATTTCTCGGGATTCGCAACACCGAAGCTATCTTTGTCTTCCGAAGCAATCTTGTTCTTTCATCCTCACTGCTGGTTTTTCATCCGCAGAAGATCTTTGGATGCATTTTACTTGTAAGAACAATATCTACGGAAGAACAAAATGTTCATCCGTAGATGTTTCTTACACTTGGTCAATTTCAGAGATTGACCAAATACATAAAGCAACACACATATAAATGAGTTAACCTATATATATAATGAATACACATAATGAATTACAACCATTCATTACAGATATTAATTCAAGTACTAAGCCTATACAAAATGGACTAGATCTACTGATCCTATACCTAACAAATAATAATAATAATCAACAACAATAATAATAAGGGTAATGATAATAATAATAATAATAATAATAATAATAATATAATAATAATAATAATAATAACACACACAATTACAAACACAAGATATACACGCACTTGAGTACACACATCACACTCATATATACCCCATATTTACATTCACACACAATAACACACACACACAAACACACCACACACACACACATATATATATATATATATATATATATATAATATATATATATATACTTATCTTCATCCAACACTCCCATATTTATATATACATACACGAAGCTGCACACACACACATACGATATCAATGTATACACACCAAACACATCCATTCATCGTGAACATAGCAGTCAAAGGCTGCTGTGTTTGCTTCTCTTGAACGACATGCACACAAACACACGATCAAACCCTATCCTCTCATATTTATATATACATACACTTAGGTACCCATGTATGATCCATAAAATACCGTACACTATCCTCTTTGCGGTTCATCTGTTTGTCTAACCCTTGGAACTCTTCACTTACAACATTCTCTTCCTTCAGCACTTCACCCTGCGCCAATAGTATTTGCTCTTTCATGTTCGATTGAATAGCATCCCTAATGCTCGCGCACGTAGGGGTTTAACACGCTCCTTCCTATTCAAGGCATCAGCTACTACGTTCGTCTTTCTAGGATGATATCGAATCTCACAGTCATAATCACTTAGGAGTTCCACCCATCTTCTTTGGCGCATATTCAGTTCATTTTGATCAAAGATGTGTTGAAGGCTTTTATGATCGGTGTAGATTACACACTTAGTCCCATATAGATAATGCCTCCATATCTTTAAGGCCAACACCACTGCGCCTAGTTCCAGGTCATGTGTCGTATAATTATTTTCGTGAACCTTAAGTTGACATGAGGAATAAGCAATCACCTTATCCTTTTGCATAAGCACACAACCTAGGCCTTTATGTGATGCATCGCAAACACCACAAAATCGTTGACCCATCAGGAAGGGTTAATATCGGTGTGTTGCAGAGCCTTTCCTTCAACGTCTGAATTCCTCCTTATGTTTGCGTCCCCAATCAAACTTCTTATCCTTTTGTGTTAACATTGTCAACGGCTAGGCGATCTTAGAGAAGTTTGCAATGAATCGTCGATAATAACTAGCCAATCCCAAAAACTGTTGTATCTCAGAGGGCGTCTTAGGAGCATCCCACTTTTTAACTGCTTTGATCTTTCCAGGATCAATGTGGATTCCCTTTTCACTAACTACGTGTCCCAAAAACTTCACTTCCCGCAAACAAAATTCACACTTTGAGAACTTGGCGTAAAGTTTCTCCTCCATCAACAATTTGAGTATCGCTTGAAGGTGCTGTTCGTGGTCTTCCTTTGATCTAGAATAGATGAGTATAACATCTATAAACACAATCACAAACTTGTCCAGATAGGGTTTACACACCCAGTTCATAAGATCCATGAACACTGCTGGAGACATCTCGTATTTTTTTTTGTTAACTAAAAGTTATTTTGTTAGTTCTTGTAAGGGCCATTTATGCTATTTATGAAACTTGGTGGGCTATTATGTATGATTTCTTATTTATTTAAAGTTTATAAATATTATATGATAATAATGTTAATATTAATAAAAGTATAAATACTATTATGTAAAAAAAATAATAATAATAATTATTATAATAATAACAATAATAATAATAATAATAATGATAATAAAAATAATAATAATAAGTTATCAAAGTTAACAAGTTAAAACTTAATTAAGTTCAAGGGGGCCTAATTGTCAAATTAGAAACTTGAAATATTAAGTTTGGGCATAGAATAATAAGAATTCAAAGTTGAGGAACCAATGTGTAAATAACCCAAAACCCGCCCCTTACCCCGTAATTTCGGCAGGGACTCCGGCCACTCTCCGGCCGAGTCCGGCGAGTTCAAAACCGCAAAATTCTTCGTTTTTGTAATCTAAAAACCGTCCCAAAACCTCCTGGAACCTACCTCGAACTTGAATGCAACTTGTAATCGAGTTAAAGCATCGGTTACAAAGCTCAATCGAGAGCATAACCGAAGCTTTAAACACCATAGCCGTTCGGGCATTTAATCTTAATAATAATCTAATTAAACTAACCTGCGTATTCATCTAAGGAATCCTAAGTATTCAGAACTCTCAATTTCATCGGTTAAACTCATTTCATTGACATTCGAATCATCATCCTCGTCGCGACCTGCTACATAGTGAACTACAACTTTCGTTCGATTATACCAAAATTGGATGAGGGCTTTTACTTAACAACATCTTGGAAACTTATGTCGTGACGAATTCGTGTTTAATCATCATCATCTTCTCGAACCGGATTTACCATAGTCGTGATTATTCTTCATCTTGTTTGCATCGATTTAAACTTCAAACCAGGTAATTAATTGTACCAATACACTCGGTTTTACGTGGGGATCAAAAGCCCTAAGGTGGATTTCATTACCATTCGTGATTCGGTGTTCAATTTGATCGAATCTATTTCTAGGGTTCATGTGAAATTTGGGGTTTGTTTAAGTTTGTATTTAACAATTAAAACATGGTTTCTAACGCGGCTGGAAGCCTTTGGTTCACCGGTAAAACATATGACCCCCTAAACAGGAGGTCCCCGGTTCGAATCCGGGGAACCTCATGTATTTTTTTTAAGCCTTTTTGGCCTTCAAATTTAATATTAAAAATTCCTAAAAATTATGAAAAATCATTTTCATAAACTTTATTTCTTTTAAAGCTATTTAATCATTTCTTTTTTTTCTGTAATTTATTTATAAAAATACCTTTATATTTTTTTTATTTAATATCCTAAAGATTAATAACATAACTAGCATATTTCTATAAAATTTAGAATCTTAAAAAAAATATAGTTTAATTCACACAAACTATTATTGCAAGCATTGCCTTTAAAATTATTGTTTAATTTGTTTTCATTTTTTTTATTTAATTATAAAATTATTTAAACTTTATAAACGTTACAAAATTATTATAAAGGATATTTTAATCTATATATATTTATATAAATTATAATAAAATCGTTCCCACGAAAATATAATTGAGATCTTATTTAACTATAATAATTAACTAAACCCCAAACATCAAGTTGATTTTCTTAGTCCTTGTTAAATTATTGTAAAGCTTTAATCTTATAAATATATATATTTAGGTGTCTTGTGACGATACACCTTGGAGCGACGCTTGTTAATATTATTATTAAATCGCCATTATATATTTATTGTCAAGTGAGTTTTCCTTGCCCCATTTTATTTTATTTCACACTACTTTGGGGTGAAACATGATTATCTATACATTGTACACTTATAAACGTTTGAGACTTATAAGCACATGCAATTCATCTTATTATTATGTCATGGTTATTTGTGTATTGTAAGTGTTTATATGAGATACATAGTTTGTTTACAATCATTAACTATTGCTAGTCTAGCGACGTCTTAGATCTTTGGGCCTGACAAGCCTATTTGGTGCTAAAGCCAAGGTATTGCCGGCTCCTGATGACGTATGCTTGTTCATCATGGGAACCAAATACACTTAGCCAATCTTTTACACTTGTAATCAAGTCGAGGTTTGGTTGTGACGATATGTGTCTATAACCTTACTTGCTTATGACCTATGACATGAATTGCTACTTGTAACTTTATCATATTATGTATAAAAACCTTGGAAACTCACCAACTATTTATAGTTGACCCTTTTATTTTTATCATGTTTCAGGAAATCCCCAAGTTTAAAGTGGACTTTTGAAGCTTGGAAATAAAACTAGGACTTGGACCTAGTTAAATAAATAAATGTTATGCTACGTTTTTTTTTATTTGGGATTATTTCATGTTTTGTGACTTATGTTTGTAATGACTTTTGAAACTTATAATTTTAATATTTACACTTAAATATAGCGTTATGTGGCTGTGAACAATCTTAACCCTCACATCTCGACGATTCCGCCGTCAAGGTTGGGGTGTGACAGGCTAGGCGATCTTAGAGAAGTTTGCAATGAATCGTCGATAATAACTAGCCAATCCCAAAAACTGTTGTATCTCAGAGGGCGTCTTAGGAGCATCCCACTTTTTACTGCTTTGATCTTTCCAGGATCAATGTGGATTCCCTTTTCACTAACTACGTGTCCTAAAACTTCACTTCCCGCAAACAAAATTCACACTTTGAGAACTTGGCGTAAAGTTTCTCCTCCATCAACAATTTGAGTATCGCTTGAAGGTGCTGTTCGTGGTCTTCCTTTGATCTATAATAGATGAGTATAACATCTATAACACAATCACAAACTTGTCCAGATAGGGTTTACACACCCAGTTCATAAGATCCATGAACACTGCTGGAGACATCTCGTATTTTTTTTTGTTAACTAAAAGTTAATTTTGTTAGTTCTGTAAGGGCCATTTATGCTATTTATGAAACTTGGTGGGCTATTTATGTATGATTTCTTATTTAATTTAAAGTTTATAAATATTATATGATAATAATGTTAATATTAATAAAAGTATAAATACTATTATGTAAAAAAAATAATAATAATAATATAATAATAATAATATAATAATAATAATATAATAATAATAATAATAATAAAAATAATAATAATAAGTTATCAAAGTTAACAAGTTAAAACTTAATTAAGTTCAAGGGGGCCTAATTGTCAAATTAGAAACTTGAAATATTAAGTTTGGGCATAGAATATAGAATTCAAAGTTGAGGAACAAATGTGTAAATAACCCAAAACCCCCCCGCCCCTTACCCCGTAATTTCGGCAGGGACTCCGGCCACTCTCCGGCCGAGTCCGGCGAGTTCAAAACCGCAAAATTCTTCGTTTTTTAATCTAAAAACCGTCCAAAACCTCCTGGAACCTACCTCGAACTTGAATGCAACTTGTAATCGAGTTAAAGCATCGGTTACAAAGCTCAATCGAGAGCATAACCGAAGCTTTAAACACCATAGCCGTTCGGGCATTTAATCTTAATAATAATCTAATTAACTAACCTGCGTATTCATCTAAGGAATCCTAAGTATTCAGAACTCTCAATTTCATCGGTTAAACTCATTTCATTGACATTCGAATCATCATCCTCGTCGCGACCTGCTACATAGTGAACTACAACTTTCGTTCGATTATAACCAAATTGGATGAGGGCTTTTACTTAACAACATCTTTGGAAACTTATGTCGTGACGAATTCGTGTTAATCATCATCATCTTCTCGAACCGGATTTACCATAGTCGTGATTATTCTTCATCTTGTTTGCATCGATTTAAACTTCAAACCAGGTAATTAATTGTACCAATACACTCGTTTTACGTGGGGATCAAAAGCCCTAAGGTGGATTTCATTACCATTCGTGATTCGGTGTTCAATTTGATCGAATCTATTTCTAGGGTTCATGTGAAATTTGGGGGTTTGTTTAAGTTTGTATTTAACAATTAAAACATGGTTTCTAACGCGGCTGGAAGCCTTTGGTTCACCGGTAAAACATATGACCCCCTAAACAGGAGGTCCCCGGTTCGAATCCGGGGAACCTCATGTATTTTTTTTAAGCCTTTTTGGCCTTCAAATTTATATTAAAAATTCCTAAAAATTATGAAAAATCATTTTCATAAACTTTATTTCTTTTAAAGCTATTTAATCATTTCTTTTTTTTCTGTAATTTATTTATAAAAATACCTTTATATTTTTTTTATTTATATCCTAAAGATTAATAACATAACTAGCATATTTCTATAAAATTTAGAATCTTAAAAAAAATATAGTTTAATTCACACAAACTATTATTGCAAGCATTGCCTTTAAAATTATTGTTTAATTTGTTTTCATTTTTTTTATTTAATTATAAAATTATTTAACTTTATAAACGTTACAAAATTATTATAAAGGATATTTTATCTATATATATTTATATAAATTATAATAAAATCGTTCCCACGAAAATATAATTGAGATCTTATTTAACTATAATAATTAACTAAACCCCAAACATCAAGTTGATTTTCTTAGTCCTTGTTAATTATTGTAAAGCTTTAATCTTATAAATATATATTTAGGTGTCTTGTGACGATACACCTTGGAGCGACGCTTGTTAATATTATTATTAAATCGCCATTATATATTTATTGTCAAGTGAGTTTTCCTTGCCCCATTTTATTTTATTTCACACTACTTTGGGGTGAAACATGATTATCTATACATTGTACACTTATAAACGTTTGAGACTTATAAGCACATGCAATTCATCTTATTATTATGTCATGGTTATTTGTGTATTGTAAGTGTTTATATGAGATACATAGTTTGTTTACAATCATTAACTATTGCTAGTCTAGCGACGTCTTAGATCTTTGGGCCTGACAAGCCTATTTGGTGCTAAAGCCAAGGTATTGCCGGCTCCTGATGACGTATGCTTGTTCATCATGGGAACCAAATACACTTAGCCAATCTTTTACACTTGTAATCAAGTCGAGGTTTGGTTGTGACGATATGTGTCTATAACCTTACTTGCTTATGACCTATGACATGAATTGCTACTTGTAACTTTATCATATTATGTATAAAAACCTTGGAAACTCACCAACTATTTATAGTTGACCCTTTTATTTTTATCATGTTTCAGGAAATCCCCAAGTTTAAAGTGGACTTTTGAAGCTTGGAAATAAAACTAGGACTTGGACCTAGTTAAATAAATAAATGTTATGCTACGTTTTTTTTTATTTGGGATTATTTCATGTTTTGTGACTTATGTTTGTAATGACTTTTGAAACTTATAATTTTAATATTTACACTTAAATATAGCGTTATGTGGCTGTGAACAATCTTAACCCTCACATCTCGACGATTCCGCCGTCAAGGTTGGGGTGTGACAGGCTAGGCGATCTTAGAGAAGTTTGCAATGAATCGTCGATATAACTAGCCAATCCCAAAAACTGTTGTATCTCAGAGGGCGTCTTAGGAGCATCCCACTTTTTACTGCTTTGATCTTTCCAGGATCAATGTGGATTCCCTTTTCACTAACTACGTGTCCTAAAACTTCACTTCCCGCAAACAAAATTCACACTTTGAGAACTTGGCGTAAAGTTTCTCCTCCATCAACAATTTGAGTATCGCTTGAAGGTGCTGTTCGTGGTCTTCCTTTGATCTATAATAGATGAGTATAACATCTATAAACACAATCACAAACTTGTCCAGATAGGGTTTACACACCCAGTTCATAAGATCCATGAACACTGCTGGAGCGTTGGTCAGCCCAAATGGCATGACTAGGAACTCGTGATGCCCATATCGAGTCCTGATGTGTCTTTGGTATGTCATCCTCATGAACCCGTAACTGGTGATAACCTGATCAGAGATCGATCTTAGAGAAATACGATGCTCCCTGTAATTGATCAAATAGATCATCGATCCTGGGAAGTGGATATCGATTTTTCACGGTCAGCTTATTCAATTCTTGATAGTCTATGCACATTCGAAACGTTCCATCCTTCTTCTTTACAAATAGTATCGGTGCTCCCCATGGCAAGTGACTTGGTCGTATGAAACCCTTATCTAGTAACTCTTGTAGTTGACTCGATAACTCTTGCATTTCTGACGGAGCTAACCGATATGGTGTCTTCGCTACTAGTGTTGCTCCAGGTACCAAGTCTATGCGGAATTCCACTTGTCGAGGAGGGGGTAAACTGGACAAATCATCAGCGAATACTTCCGGGAAGTCTCGTACTACCGGAATGTCTTCTAGTTTCCCTTGCTCGATTTTCTTCTTCACCACATGTGCCAGAAATGCATAACTTTGCTTCAGTAGACAACGACAAGCTTTCATACATGAGATGATCTTTAGACTCCTTCCTGCTCATTCTCCTTGAATCTTAAGCACATTACCATTAGGCATAGGGATCCGCACCACCTTCTCTCAGCAAATAATTTTAGCTCCACACTTCGACAACCAATCCATTCTCACTACCACATCGAAACTTCCCAATTCAAAAGGTATTAAGTCTATATCAAAGGCATGATCTTCTAATGTAATCATGCACCCTCTAGTTATTTCACTAGCTCTCACAAATTTACCATTCGCCATTTCTACTGAGAAGCTAGTCTCTAAACAACTAGGGTTCAAACCAAGTAAGGGTACAAATTCAGTGGACACAAAGCTATTTTCTGCCCTGGTATCAAATAATACAGATCCAAAGTGATTATTGAGAAGGTACGTACCCGTAACAACCTTCGGGTCCTGGCGCACGTCGTTTGCACCAATCACAAATGCACGTCCTCGAGCAACATTTCCTTGATTACCTTGCCCTTGATTACCAGCTATCGCCATCACCTGATTTTTGTTATTCCCTTGTTGACCTGCTGCCCGATTCAGCCTGGGGCACACATTACGATAGTGGTCGGGGCTCCCACACTCGTAGCAAACTCTAATGTTTCTAGTTGGATTCAACCCGATTCAGCCTAGGGCACACATTATGATAGTGGTCGGGGCACACATTACCTAGCACCCTTGTTCTTACCATCTCATTAGTTAGAGTGCCAGCCTTCAATTGCACTTTGTGTTGTTGGAGGTGCCGCAGCAGTGACCAAACCACGTATTTGAGGTACTAAACCCCAAATGTAATGCTCAATCCATTTTGATTCAGGTGTCACCAGGTGTGGCACCAGTCTTGCCAACTCATGAAACCAGTCGGTGTAAGCAACATGCCCCGACCCTACCATCGCATGATTCCAGAATTCATGCTCCAACTTCTGCATTTCGTTCATTGGACAATATTCCTCAGTCACCAATGCTTTAAATTCCACCCATTCTCTTGGTAAGGTCCTCTAGGGTAGTCAGGCACCCAAGGTCCTGCCACAAGGGTGTACCTTGCAATAGCCGACCTAGCAGGTATCATCGGAGCAACTAGGACGGCAGGAACATCTGGTGCAGCAGAACAATAGGTGCACTTGGTGAAACTGGGCTTCAGGTGCTGTAGGACTAGGTGGTGCAGTACAGACGACAGGCAAACCTAAAACAACATGATCACTTGCCTCTTCCTCATCAGATGACTCCCTTATGGCCTCCTCAGGGTCGGACTCTATGTTAGATGACATAGGCAGCATATGGTCCGAGAGAACCTCTTCTGGTTCCGACTCAGAATCAGACAAATGAACTCGGGGCACTGCGGGAACGGAAGGTCCAGTTGAAGACATCCTATAAGGAAAATGTACTTTTCCTAAGATAAAGCAAATCAAAAGATAAAGAATAGATAGATAGAATAGGAGGAACATGCATGTAATATCGGATGCACACAAAACCCTAGTATGCATTCTACATGAAGGTTCCTAGGTTATAGTCTAGGTCGAGTGATCCACCTAATTCTCTATAACCAACCTAGCTTTGATACCAATCTGTCACACCCCGCTTATAGTGGAAACACGAGGATGTAACGGACGGGAACGTCATAACACATTGTTAATTAATAGAGATGCATTAAATGATAAAAAGTCAACATGTCATGACATCACCAGACACAAAGGGAGACTTGTGTCATGGTTAGTCAGGTCCACGACAAACATAGTCATACAAAATAAAAGAGTATAAATCCCACAACCCGGGAACAAGTAACCAAATTGTGAATAACAAGTAAATGTAAAATGCATCGAAGTTTAAAATAATGTAAGACTAAGGTCAATGCTAAGGCCAGCTTCCCTAGCAATCCTCAATGATTGTTACCTAAAAAGATATGCTCAAAATGGTCAACATAATGTTAGTGAGTTCGCAGGTTTAAATAATAAACAAAACTTGATGTTGTGTAATAGTTTGGTAGGACATGAGTGTATACAATTATAAGCAAGTAATATCACATGTAATCATGAGAATCACAACTAAACTTACGACGTACACAAAGAATTTGTCAGAACATATTCACCCTAGGGCCCGTTCCTGGCCACTGTCAGTCCCAACTAGTATACTAACAAACAAGGGTGGGGGTGTCAACCCAATAGTACTATCATACCTGTCAGTCGGCTCCAACACCAGAGTTAAATAGTTGTGAATACATAACCACAAAGACAACTCATGCATGTACTAGATAAATACTTACAAAATAGTAAACACAACAAACCAAAAGAATTGAATAAGTTCACAGCATAAAAAGAGTGAGCATACTTTTCCCCCTAGTTTCTAAATATTTAAAATGAAAACGGGGCCGCGAAACTCACCTCGAAATATGGTGAAAATAAAGTGAACAAAGGGCTTCAAAGGATGTGAGCAACAAATGATCAAACACCTATAATAGTTGTAACTAAGTTTTTAGTCATGTTCAACGAGAATAGATAAGTCCGGTCGGTTTTGGTTCGGTTCGGGTCGATTCGGGTTCGAGGTGCAACTCACACACATAATATATAATTCATACCACACAACATACTATATTAGCAAAATAATAATAGTAATAATATAATAATAATAATATAATAATAATAATAATAATTATCAATAATAATAATAAGGTAATGATAATAATAATAATAAAATAATAATATAATAACACACAATTACATAAACACAAGATATACACGGACTTGAGTACACACATCACACTTATATATACCCCATATTTACATTCACACACAATAACACACACACACACACACACACCACACACACACACATATATATATATATATATATATATATATATATATATAATATATGTGTGTGTGTACTTATCTTCATCCAACACTCCCATATTTATATAAACATACATGAAGTTGCACACACACGCATACAATACCAACGTATACACACCAAACATATCCATTCATCGCGAACATAGCAGTCGAAGGCTACTACGTTTGTTTCTCTTGAATGACACGCACACAAACACATGATCAACAAACACAAGCACACGCGATCAACCCACTCGTATACGTATACAAACGCATCATGTGTATCACATACTCAATCATATATATATACATGCATACACACCGATTCACACACACATTACACACACACTGTGTTAGGACCGTTTCGGTATGGAGTACTAACTGATTTACGTGTATACTAAACCAAATAGTGCAGAATCTTATTTGATTGGGGATCCAATCAGTGAGAACGCAAGTATAATCACTCTAAGAATGAATCTAAATGTTAAGAATGATTGTAGGATGATTAACTGCGATCTATGAACTTGGAACAGGTTATCTTAGGTCTCTGGACGGCTAGGGTATGATTTAGTGCGTAGGGATTTGAATTGTTACGTTTTTCCATGAATTAGGTGGTATTTAGGTTTAGGGTTTTCCATTCATGCGACTGAACCATTTGCATGGTTCAGTCATGCGACTGAACCATTTGCATGATTCAGTCGTGCGACTGAATGCGGTTGATCCATTCGCATGACTGAAGATCCAGTCGTGCGACTGAGTCAATCTCATATCACAATCATGCAACTGATCCAGTCTCCTTGTTCAGTCGTGCGATTAGTTCATTAGCATGAAGTCTTCATGCGTATGGTCCTTAACATGGTCCATTCCCATGAGAACTTCACATGATTAAGTTAAGCATGTTTCTCAATCATTATCGACTAAGAACTATGTAGACAACCACAAACCTATATAGTTGGTTCAATATGCGTTATCACACAATAATCAATGAAATATTAAACATTATAAGCATCATCAACACATTACATTTCTTCATACCCATCCTGTTACATATATGTAAGACATGAAAGACATTTTACATTTATGCTTCTAAACTAGGTACACATGTATCTACTGTAACATCTCGTATTTTTTTGTTAATTATTAGTTAATTTCGTTTATTCTTCCAAGGGCCATGTTGTCAAACTTGAAACTTATGGCTGAATTAAGCTTATTTCATAGTTGTTATTAAAATGTAATGTACGAAAGCTAACAATTAAAATCTTAAATTATGCAATAAAAAATTATGATAATACTAATAATGGTAACAATAATAATAAGGTATAATAATGATAATAATACTAGTAATACTAACTAAAATAATAATAAAAATAATAATAATAATACTAATAATATTAATAATAACTAAAATCTAGTAGTATAAACAATAACAATTAATAACTTATAAAAGTTTTAAATAAAGAATAATGATTAAAACTTAAAGTTTATCTAAGTCAAGGGGGAAGTTTTGTTAATTTTGAAACATTAACTAACAGTTTAAAGCTTAAAATTATACAAAATAAACTAGAGGGACCGTTTGTGTAATTATTTATAACCCAACCAACACCCTTTCTCTCTCCCCGATCTTCCGGCCGCCGGCCGGCGAGGTCCAAGACCCATTAAATCGCGTAAAAATGAACCCCAAACGCTCCTAACCAGTTCATGGAGACGATTCAAACATAATTATGAACTTAAATTGCGTTAAAACACCGGTTACAAACCTCAAATGATCGTATAACCGATACCTTTAATTCCATAGTCGTTCGAGCATTAAATCTCTAATAATAATCCAATTAAACGAACCTACACAATCATCTAACTATTCCTAATCAAACACTACTTCTAATTCATCTGAAACACACACGAATTACACCCCATTACCCTTGGAAGCCGCGACCTGCAACTCGACCAAAATCTACCTCCGAGCATTATTAACCACAATGATCGAGGGCTTCGCATCTGAGTCATCATTCGAAGCTACCTGCGAGTTTAATTGGATTATCATTGGGGATTTCTCATCCATTGTGTACCACGGTCGTGACTTGTTCTTCGATTAGGATCACCTTCAATTCAACCATTTTCGGGTAATTAAACACGTACATGTACTCGGTTTCACATGGGGAACAAAAGCCCTAAACTTAATTTCGTTAACAACATCAATTTAATGCTCAATTTGATTTAATTCAAAATAGGATTCTAGGGATTTGGGGATTCTGTTATTATGGGTTTTTAATGTTTTAAAACCAAGTGATACTAAGGCCACGGCCCTGGTTCACTGTTTAAGACTCTTGCACCTTCATCATGAGGTCGCGGGTTCGAACTCGGGCACCCTCATGTAATATTTTTAGGCTTTTTCAGCCTTATTTTAATTATAAAAATTCAATAAATATAAAATGATTTTTTCAAACTTCAAATATTTTATAATCATCTAAATTTTTTCTGTATATTGATTCTCGTACAACTTTTAACATTTTTATTATAAAAATATTTACAAATGCTATAACTAAATAATTTTTATAAAATTTGATTTATATATAATAAATTAAATTATTAAATTGTTATTGGACCCTAGTTATTTTTGAATAGGAATTAATCATGATAATTATAGAATTTAAATATATTTTATAATTTAATTCACAAGTTATTTACAAGGATTTAGTTCCTTTAAAATTTCATAAATGGTACTTTTATAAGGGTTCACTAATTTTATTATAAAACCCCCAAATTTTATTACCCTAGTTCATATTAAATCGTTAATCTTATCATTAACCTAATCTTGTAAAAATATGCATAATTAGGTACCTTGTGATGACTCACGTTGGAAAACACCTATTTTTATTCTTATTATCGTCATCCTTATACTGATTGACCATGTGAGTTTTCCTTGCCCCTTTTTATATATTCACACTAATTTGGGGTGAAACAAATACTTATTCTCATACACTTGTAAACGTTAAACTTGTTACCACTAGCAATTCATATTTTTGTCATGGTTATTTGTGTGTTGTAAGTGTTTATATGAGATACATATTTTTTTGCAATCATTAACTATTGCTAGTCTGGCGACGTCTTAGATCTTTGGGCCTGACATGCCTATTTGATGCTAAAGTTGAGCTATTGCCGGCTCCTGTATGCTTGTTCATCATGGGAACCAAATACACTTAGCCAATCTATATACTTTTAATCAAGTCGAGGTTTGGTTGTAACGATATGTGTTCTATAACCTTACTAACTTATGACTTTTGACATGAATTGATACTTGTAACCTTATCATATTATGTATGAAAACTTTGGAAACTCACCAACTATTTATAGTTGACCTTTTATTTTTATCATGTTTCAGGTAACCCCCAAGTTTAAAGTGGTCTTTTGAAGCTTGCAATAAAACTAGGACATGGACATAGTTAAATAATTAAAATGTTTATGTAATGTTTTGTTTTGTTTAGAACTTATTCATGTTTGAGACTTATCTTTGTATGCCTTTGAAACTTATAATTTTAATATTTGTTAGGACCTGGTATTTGACCGAAATACCTAAGATAACGTGTAAACCAGATCAAATAGTGCGGAAATATTGCGAATCCTATTTGATTGCGATCCATCAGTGAGAACACACAAAGAATCAATCAAGATTGAAACTAACATTAGAAATCGATTGGGAATCGATCTAATGTGTTCTATGAACTTGGAGAACGATTGGAAGGTTTCTGGACGGCTAGGGTTTGTCTGAAATCGTAATTGATCGAGAGCCTTTTGTTTTTCACGAATTGAGTTGTATTTATAGGTTGGTATTATTCAATCGTGCGACTGAACCATTAGTCTGGTTCAGCGTGCGATTGAACCATGCGGTTGATTCATTCGTACGACTGAGTGTTCATTCGTACGACTGAGTGTTCAGTCGTGCGACTGAGCCAATCTTTATTACAATCGTACGACTGATCCAGTCTCCTGGTTCAGTCGTGCGACTGAGTCAATCGTGTGAAGTTATTCATGCGTATGATTCATTCGCATGAGCCATTCGCATGAGAACTTCATTAAGTTAAGTTTGAATGTTTTAATTAATATAACTTAATGTGCAACCATTCAAATAATCATAAACCCAATCAATTTAGTCACGACTCATTAATGAACTATTAAACATTATAACTAACAGACTATCAATATCATTTCATTAATCATACCAAACAAGATCTATACATCACATATCATGATCTAGGGACATACATGTATCAACAAACTCCCCCTTGGACCTAGATCTCTTTAATGTCTTGTTTTCTTCATTACCTCCTCATATTTCTTGTACTTGTCCTCTTGTGTGACTCCTACGTGAATATCAAACGCGAAGCAAAGTCGTATAATGTTTTGGAACTGGAGGGCTTGTACAATGTCTTGTGTGTCATAGAAAAGTGGCCACTTGTATAATGTATAGACATCATTAGCAGACAATTGGTTAGCCACATTGGGTTGAATACCCTGATGGTATCCATTTGCCCTCTTTATCTAGTACTATGACCGCTTCTGCTGTTCTCCAATCGTAGTACCACCACTTAAAGTGTGGTGTGAAATCCTTTGTCATTTCCCGAAGTGGGATTCTTGACATTGTGCGCGGGGATTCCACTTCAACACAATCTTTGGTTTTCCAGTAATGCATCCATCTCAGACCTTCTAATATACCTTGTAGGTTGTTGAGGTCTGAAGTTAATCCACCTGGTGTGGTACTCTTTCTTTAGGGCAGCCTCAAACCAGCCTGACATCTTTCTCGGGTCAGCATACAATAGCTTCAATTTGGCCAGCTGGTTGAGCTCAAATCCTGGTAGAGTCTTTAGATCATGTGGAAATCTAAAGTACTCTATGCCCTTCTCCCTCTTAACGGCATAGACGTTAATCATCAAAATATGCCCATGCTATAATCCTGCCTGACACCGTAAGATGTTTCTTGACGCTGTAGAACTTGGTGTAGGCATCCCTCTTCGGTGCAGTACGTTGGGCTCTGACTTCTTTAAAACATTCAGCCCACTCAGCCTTTCGAATGTCTACGTCATCATTTGAGCCTTGGGTGTTCCTTCGGTCTTTCCTGTTTCCTGCTCCATCTTGTCTAGTACCTCAAACACACATCACTGACTAGGGACTCACCCAGATTGGGACCACTTACCCTCGTTGTCAGCGTACTGAGGGTACTCTTCTGCAGCAATATCTTCAACCTCAACTTCATCAACGTCATTTAGTTCTTCGTCACTGGTTGAATCAACTGTTGGAGCATCCTTGACTATTTCATCAGGATTGAGTCTGAACATCTCTGCCAGTTGCTCGTTAGATAGGTCATGAATTATTTCACCTTCTTCAGGGATATAACTCACTGACCTTCTCACAATCCCTGTGAGATCAAGAATCATTGTGAGTTGAGACTTGACCTGTTGAAGGGGAGCAATACAAACTCATCTCTGTTGTACTTTGGATCTGTTTGATTTACACATTTCACACTCAAATCATTAGTAATTTATCAAACAAAATGCATTAACTTAATATAAACATTTAGTACATGGTTTTTCAATACAGAATACAAAAGTAAATAAATACATAAACATCTACTATTTCTTTTATCCTGAATACTCGATCTTCATGTGAAGGTGCAGAAGCAGAAGCTGACTGATCTTGTCTGTTCTTTGTTCTTTTCTCTTGCCCTGGAGCCGAGACAGATTCAACTGCTTCTCCTCCGTCAGTGTCTTCATCTTCACACCATTCTTCGGTTTTCTCTTCATCAGTATCACTCTCATTATCATCATCTTCATCATCTTCATTCATCATCATTATGTTCTGTCCCCATCCTTATCTTTAAAGGTTCTGCTTTGATCTTTCAATTTTAGCAAAATGGTCCTCTTAGCCTTTTCCAATCTCTATTTGCTTACTTGCTGCGACACTTTGAGCTCGGAGTTGGTCCATCTGGGTGCTCTGAGCAGCCAATGCTGGGCCTGCTCCTCATTACTCGATCCTGCTCTGCAATTTTATGCGATTGTGCAGCAGTCAGGTCAGTAGCTGGCGGATCTGAGTTGTCTTTTCCTCATCAGCCGCCAGCAATCGCAACACCATTCTGTTAACGCCGACAACTGTTCTCTACCCGATTGGAGGTAGAGGGGATCTATAGGTGTGTGAGGGATAGGCTGAGGGCTCGGTTTGGTGGCTAGTGGTGGTGGTGGTGGTGAATATCGGGTCAGGTCGGGATGATAGTGGTGGTGAGTGTGGTGTGAATGATGTAGTGGTGGCTGGGATCTGTCTTTTGGTGGTCGGTCTGGTGGTGTCTGCGGTTGCTGTGGGGGCTGCGGTGGCTATGGTGGTGGATGGTGTGTCTGAAGAGGTGGTAGTAGTGGTAGTGGCTGAGGTAGTAGTGATGAATGTCAACCGCCGCTTCTTCTTAGGTTTCTGCCCATGGAGTTGAGCCATCCGTTTTTTCTCCTCGTTCCCTTCGAGGTGGATGCTCCCCCTCCGACCCTGCCGATTGACCCTGGAACATAAGTCGGGTCGGTCTCTGTCACTCCAGAGTCTCTTGGGTGCTCACCACCACCCGAAGCCCATGTACTGTGGGAACCACTTTACTTCCCACAGTCCTGGTGAGGGGCTCCTCATCAGACTTTCTTCTTCTCTTCTGTCTCAAGGACAAAATCGTGATGAAACCCAGCTGATTCGGTAACTTCTGCAGCCGGGGCGTATGCTGGAGGCACAACATCAGACGTAGTGCCGCTCTGTGGAACAGGCCTATTGTCTCGGCACCCCCACTATCGTCATCATCTGAATCATCAGTAGGTAGGACAATTGGCTCCACGTCGGAGTCACTGTCCTCGTGACGCCATTGGCGTCTCCCCGTGCCACATAACTTTCATCCGCTAAGTGGCCAATCAGCCTCTTTGCCTAGGGCTTAACTTGCTTGCCCCGGTACACTACCATCCTACCCCAAGTAGTGTCATCCATAAGTTCCAAAGTCACTGCATCGTGACTTTCCTTGGGGAGCTGAGGCAGCTTCTCATTGAATATCATCTGAAGAAATCTTGGATACATACAAAAACCTTCTTTCCTTTTTGTTTCAATGTTCTCAACCAAATAAGCAAAGATCATATTAGAGAAGCTGAAAGGGTGGTTCAGCACCAGAGCCACGAAGGCATTCTGTATCTGATCTGATAGGTCATCGAAACCACCCCTTCTCGAAGCGATGCACTTAAGAATCACATATGCCAGATATTTGTATTGTGGGCACCAGTTGCTCTTATTTAGCACCCCCGAGTTAATGTCCCCCGCATACTTGATTCGGAGGAAACACCCTCTCACTATCAAAGGATGTAACTTAGTGGGGTGAGTAGAGTCATCCCCAAACTCATGGATTCTTTGGATGTCAGTAGCGGTAATGTCGATAGCTTGACCCAAATGGTGCTTCTGATGTTGTATGGCTCACGAGAACGATCCACTGAGGCATTCTCCCAGAATGCCTGGTGTAGTGATTTGTAAGGCTGTGCACGGCGTAGATATAGCCTTATGTATCCGTGAACGTTTGAGGAAGGCTATAATATCGGAGAACTTGGCCCCGTTCCGAGTCGTGTGGTCTAAATTGGCACATATGTTGTGCTTTGGATTAAGAGACCATCGGTCAGCCATTTTTCCTGAAACACAAAAACACTGATCATTAGTACTAATACATTGGAATTCAGTTCTAAGTGTAGTGTTTCACTTCCATTCTGATTCATTCATGCGAATGAATCATGCGACTGGAGTCATTCGGTTGTTTAAGTACGACTGAGTTCATTCGGTTAATTGAACATGCGATTGAGTTCAATCGGCTGATTGAGACATGCGATTGAGTTCAATCGGCTGATTGAGACTTGCGATTGAGTTCAATCGGCTTATGAGACTTGCGATTGAGTTCATCGGCCGACTGACTCATTCGGGTGGTTCATTCGGCAATGATCCAATCGTAAGGTTCAATCGTGCGATTGGAGTTCATTCGAACGACCAGTCGCTTGCCCCACTGTTCAATCGCCTGTGGGTCGAATCTTGGCCAATTTAAGTCATTTAACAGTGTTTAATGGTCCAGTAGCCTCGTCTACTTGTCACTAATAACCTATTAAACTCAATTTTAACATTTTGCTTAATTTACATAGGTGATTAGGTCATTTCACAGTTCGGTTCTTGATTCAATCGAGTGTCTCTATTGTAGGTTCGGTAATCTGCTGATTTTGGTAAGATTCAAAGAGTAATGTACCTGTAAATCGACACTCGAATGTAAGAAACTTAACAGCAATGTAAATCAGGATCTGTAGCAATTTTGACAGAGTAACAGGAAGAGTGCGATTTTGGTGTGATAAGGAACATGCGATCGACTGAGGCCCTTAAATACTGAACCTTGGTTCAATCGGCCGACTGGCCTCATTCGCTCAGTTCAATCGGGCGATTGAGTCTTCAGCGCGCACGATTGGCCTAGTCAATCGCATTCAGTCGGCCGACTGAGTCTCAGTCGGTCGACTGCCTCATTCGTCTCCTTCATTCGCATCTTTAGTTGACCGACTGAGCCTCAGTCGGTCTACTGTTTCATTCTCCCCCTTCTATTCGGTCGAATGGATCATTTTCATGTCCATTCGGCCGATTGGAAGCCATTCGCATAGTTGGTCGATAACCATGATCCACTCGTGCGAATGGGTCACACTAAGTGAGTTTACAGTCATTTAGAACATTTTACTATTAAGACCCTTTTCACTTTTGATAATAACATTATAAGCTCTTAACCAATTCAGTCACTTCAGACGTGATTTTTTAAACTTTGAAAAACATGTGGCCATCTCAGACATGACCCTTTTAGGTAAGTTAATTCCCTCTGATTTCCCTGATGTAGTCCGACAGACACACAAATTAAAAGATAAACATAGAAACTTAAACTAACTACACAAATAAAGTTTATTTTTGGACTTTTTGTGAGAGATAAAACCCTAAGATGGAAATCTACGGGATTTGGTTTGGGAGTAGACAGCTTCAACTTAGATTGATCATATGTGGACCAATTCAATTTTGGAATCATACAGGAACATCAAATCATTTGGGACTTGTTATTAAAACTTTTTGATGCTTAAATTCTCGGTGTTCATCCAGAGTCGTTAGCAACTTAAGGAAATCATACTGAAACTCTTAGATTTTCACATTGATTTGAACTCTTGAGAATGTAGCCACTAAGATTGTCAGTATGTTTGTCCACTTAAATCCATACACAGACTTTTGACGCAGACTGGTGACTGATTTAGGTTTAATTATTCAGCTAACATTGTGGATCCCCACTTATATGGTAATCAACATTCCTCAGAGGTTTTTGAGCGGTCTACGGGTATTATTACAAGAAGAGGCTATTCTTAGAGCTTTCAAAGAGAAGCTGTCCTCAGGTCAGTGCCATCGCACAGCAAGAGGCGGCAAACAATAATGAATTCTAGAATATCTAGGTTATGCTTATCCTCAGGTCAGTGCATCGCACAGCAGAGAGGCACACAACCTATCTCCTTGTTAGAGCAGCTTTTTTATTTTTACACAATACTCACCAACAACATAAGTCATTAGCTTTATTGCATTGTGTCTTTCATTTTTTTCTTGCTTTGCTCTAATTATGGTCATCCGCACACGTTTGTGGCCTTTAAATGCTCATTACCCCTTATTGGAATATATTTGATTGTGTTAACCAGTGATAAGATGGAAGCCCACAGTCAGTTGAACAACTTAGTTTGATCTTGAGATCACCAATCAGGTCTAATTGTCTATCGTGTTGAATCTACCACATATCTTTGTGGTCTAGCAGCCTCTAAGTCTACTTTCTTTGTGTCACCTTAGGAGTTGCCAGTTTTCTATCATCTTCCCTTTTTATATTGCTTAGACTACACACTTATACTTTGAACTTTTGCATCTTTTCAAAACTTAATTTTTAAAGTCCCTCTTGATTTGTTCCTGTGTACTATCATTTTCCAAAGGTATTGAATCGGTATCACAGACACAATCTACTTTATTTCAGCTAGTTACCCCTTCTCCCTCATTTTCAATTTTTTTAATGTTAACTTGCTGACAATATCTCCCCCTAAAATACTAAAATCATTTCGGATTTAATTATTTTTGGATTTTAATAAACAGCAATAACATGAGTTTAAATATAACAGACAAAAAGAAAAAAACAGATAACATAAAATAAAATAAACTTTAACGAAACTACATCGACTACACATTATTCTCATCAGAATTACCTCACTTTTCTTTTTGAACGTCGTTGACCTCTAGCAAATATTGAAAACGTGGTTTATCAAAGGCTTTAGTATAGGGTCAGCACGTTGAAAATCAGTATTATTTTAACCACATCATTAAGTTCTTTTCAAAACAGTCTCTTATGAAGTGGTATTTAATACCGATGTGTTTGGTCTTAGGATGTTGAACCGATTTTTGGTTACTGCAATTGCAGCAGAGTTATCAACAAAATAGGAGTAGATGAGAATTTTAAACCGTAATCCCGCATTTGCTGTTGAATCCAAATGATTTGTGAACAGCAACTTGCAGCAGCAACATATTCGGCTTCACAGGTTGACAATACAACCGATGTCTGCTTCTTACACTGCCATGTAACTAATCTTCTCCCAAAGAATTGACACCCCCCGCTGATGTAGACTTGTAGTTCATTTTGCAGCCTCCGTAGTCCGAGTCACTATACGCCGTGAGCTCAAATCATCATCATGAGATACCACAACCCCAGTGTGGTGTACCCTTTAGATAGCGAAAAATCCTTTTGACCCCGATCAGATGATTGACCTTAGGTTTAGCCTGATATCTGGAACATAAACATGTAGCATACATGATATCAGGTCTTGAGGCAGTGAGATACATGAGGGATCCAATCATTCCTCGGTACATAGTGGCATCTACAAGATCTCCACTCTCATCAGGTGCTATATCATGATTCGTAGCAAGTGGAGTCCCAGCAGCAGAAGCATTCTCCATGTCAAAGCGCTGAGAATGTCTCCTACATACTTGGTCTGATGTAGAAAGATCCCATTAGGTGTTTGATACACCTGTAACCCGAGAAAGAACTTCATCTCCCCCATAGCACTCATCTCAAACTCTTTCTTCATCACTGCTTCAAACTCTTTGCATAGCTCTTCGTTCTTTGACCCGAGATTATGTCATCAACTATATCTGTACAAGTAGTAGGTCGCCATCCTTTTCTTTAATAACAGTGTACAGTCAATGACTCCCCTGCGAAAGCCGTGTCTCACAAGATGGTCGAGAGTTTCTCATACCAAGCTCGAGGAGCTTGATGAAGCCCATATAAAGCTTTGTCGAGCTTGTAAACTCTATCCCGATGATAAGGGTCTTCAAATCCCTCGGTTGACTTACATGGACTGTTTCCCTGATTTCCCCATGAAGGAATGCACTCTCACATCTAATTGGTAGACTTTAATCTTCATGTACGATGCATAGGCAAGGAAGATACGAATAGCTTCCATCCTTGCCACGGGTGCAAACACCTCATTATAGTCAATCCCCTCGACTTGGTGAAAACCTTGAACCACCAGTCGAGCTTTGTTCCTGATAATGACTCCTTGGTCATCCTTCTTGCATTTTAGTACCCATTTGGTGCCAATGACTTTAGCACCTTTAGGTCTATCAACCAGAGTCCATACACCTAACTTCTTAAACTGCAGAAGTTCTTCTTGCATGGCACTCACCCACGCCTCATCATTTAGTGCTTCACTGACATATTTTGGCTCACCCTGCGAAACAAAACATCGATAAGCACCATCACGAATGTAACATTTCTCCATAACTGAGGCGTAATCAGCTGAGTATAGCTGATTTCGGGTTTGTACTCCTGATCAGACATCTCCAATAACATTGTCAAGGGGATGATAGACGTTTAGTCGTGATCCTGGAGTAATCGGCACAGTCACCTCCGAACCAAGATTGTGAACATTTTGTTCTGCATCTGAGGAAGGGGAGTTTGAGGTTCCGAAGTCGAGGTGCATCACTTATGGATGCTTGTGGACTTTCAGGAACTGGAACCTGTTCCTCCTGACTGTTTTGGTCATCTGCTTCAGTTTCATCTTCAGAGGAGAGTCACTGTCATCGACTACCCCTTCTGACTGAGTAGATGATTCTCCCTGTGTGCTAGATGGTGTATTTAGAATATCATACATCATCCTAGTAGCTAACTCTCATCCGAGGGAGAGAGAGGGATGTTGAAGGACTTGAAGAATCCATCATAATCGAAGAAGTATGCAGGTCCTTTGCCTGTAGGTGGTGTGGTATATCTCTGAACGTCGACATTACACCACACTTCGACAAGACCCTTGAATTATTGTAACTCGCTTGTTCGGTATGTTGTATCCTAGAAAAATTCCTTCAACTGCCTCTCGCTGAATTTGCCTTCTTGTGTCTTCTTCAGAAGTGTACACAGTGCGCCAAAAGGTTCAAGATACTCCAAATTCGGTTTGCGTCTTGTAGTAGCTCATAACATGTCTTTCCGTGGCGCTTGACTATTAGGACTCGATTCAGTGTGTAACACGCATTTGCCACTGCCTCATTCCAGAATTGGATAGGCAGTTTCGAGTCTGCCAGCATAGTCCTTGTCTGTTTCTATCAAACTCCTGTTCTTTCTCTCAGCAACGCCATTCATCTGAGGTGTGTAGCAGAAGTGAATTGATGCACAATTCCCTTTTCCTTGCAATATGCCTCCATTCCTTGATTCTTGAATTCTGTCCCGTTGTCTGGCGTATTTGTCGAACTTTTAGCTTGTAGAGGGATTCCAGTGTGGTTACTAATTCCTTGAATGTCTCCAAAGTTTCTGATTTGGTTTTTAGAAACATTACCCAAGTGAACCTTGAGTAGTCATCAGTGACCACAAAACAGTACACGTCGCCTGCAATGCTCCTTGTACTAACTGGACCAAACAGATCCATGTGAAGAAGCTCAAGAGAAGTTCTATTGAATGAACTTTCTTTTCCTTATGAGCCTTCTTTGTCTGTTTGCCTTTCTTGCAAGCTACACAAAAGTCAGGAAGTTGGAAGTTCTTGACATTTACTCCTCTCACTAAATCCTTTTGAATCAAATGATTCATCTTCCTTTGACTAATGTGTCCCATTCTCCGATGCAGGAGATTGAATCCTTCTCAGTAGCTTTAGATAAAAACACTGAACCTCATGATCCGTTGTAGCAGCTGTTGACAGATCCAAGACATAAAGGTCTTTATATCTTGAAGCAGTCATCAGAACTTGGTCCTCTGGGATCATATATTCTTTCTTCAGCACGTAACTCTTCTGGTTATTGAAGATGACTTTAAATCCTTTATCACAGATTTGGGAAACAGAAAGTAAGTTGTTCTGAAGTTGTTGAACGTAGTTCACCTTATCAAACTTAACTTTCTGATTTCCCACTTCTCCCTGAGCTGTGATATAGCCTCCTTTGTTTCCTGCAAAGGAAACATGCCCTCCTTTTATTTGTTTGACGTTAGATAACAGGGCTCTATTTCCTGTCATGTGCCTGGATGCTCCGCTGTCTATAATCCACGTGTTAGTCTCAGCACTGTATCGAACACCCTGCACATACAAAGTAAAAATTAGTTTAGGTTAGGAACCCAAGCTTTGACTGTCTTGGGTTTCCCAGAGGCATCACACATCATAAACTCCACCCATTGACCCTTAGAGGGTGAGGGTAGCTCAGGTTCCTTCTTGTCATCAATATTAGACACGTAGTGGACTTTTCTTTCCATAAGCCAGATTTGTGCAATGCCTGTTTATGATAAACGGTCGTCTGGCTTACAGGTTGGACTTTAGGTTCACTAGCTCTTCTAGGTGGAGTTAAAGAGCTCCTCTTAGAAGACTTGGGTTTTGAGTCCTGAAGTTCAATCTTCTTCCTAGGTGTCTGATAAAAATTACAGTAGGAAGCAATGTGTCCATATTCTCCACAGTTGTAGCACGCTCTGCTATCAACTTTATGATTAAACTTTCTTTGTGGAGAGGTACGTGACACTCTAGTAACATCAATCACTTTAGGTTTTGACTCTTGTATGTTTGATGTTTTCTCTGGTTTAACAAATTTACTGTTTTAACCTGTTTCACTTTTTGGTTAACTGGTTTTTGACTTGAAGCATGTGAAAAAGTAGCATTTGAAGTCCTTTTAGGTTCTGATTTGACTCTGTTTGACCCTGACTTTAAGTTAACTTTTTCAAATTCATTTTCCAGATTAACACAAGGCAATTTACCCTTTGCCTTTGAAGTGGCCTCCTTTGTTTTTCTGACCAGATTCAGTAGATGAACATGAGGTGTCTGGATCAGTAACAAGAGGAGTAGTCACCCATGATCCTTGATGGGGTTATTATTTACTGGTCTAGACTTAGTGTTCATCAAGGTCTCAGGTGGTGGTGGAACCACTTTGTAGCCTAGTCCCTCCCCGTTGTTCCTTTCTTTTACTAAGTGTTGGACTATATGCGACGAACTAGTCCAACTATGCAATTTCTGTTTTAGTGAATTGACTTCTACTTCTAGAACTGCCTTTTGTTTCTTAGTGTCTTCTAGGGAGTTTAGATAGTACCTAATGTCATTTTCTTGGTTAAAAGCCACTACTTCGGTTTCCCTAAGTTGTTTAGTTAATAGGTCTATTTTTCTTTATAACTATGCTCATTTTGTTTTAGTACTCTATTAGCCTCAGTGCACAGTCGTAAATCTTTTACTAAGTTATCATTATGATCTAATAACATAGCAAATTTTTCATCTATGCTATTCCTAAAAGTATCACAATCAGAACAAGCATGATTATTAAAAATTTGGTCAGTGGTACTTACCTGAGTTGGTTCAAAAGAATTAGCCATCAGTGCAGCATCAGATGTTTCTGGTTCTGGTGATTCTGACTTTTCTGTTTCTGACGTGGAAACTTCCTCTTTTGGCTTGTAACTGACCTCGGCTGCAGTTGTTTCTTCACTATGTGACATTGCTATCTCAACTGCTATATCACCTTCACTCGCAGAATCATGATCAATATCCTCAACACTGGTAATGTTAGATTCTCCTGGTGAGACAAACCTAAAACTCCAATCCCGTCCTTCAACATCATGAGCAGTTAAGGCTTTCGGATCCTTGTTTGATGAAGTAGAACTAGAGGGTTGCTTGTCTTGGCGAGTAAATAATGAAAACAGGTTCCCATTCCCCGTCTTCTTTGGCTTGACACATTCTCTTTTGAAGTGCCCCTTCTCACCACAGTTAAAGCATGTCACTTTACTCTTGTCGAAGCCAAAGGTGGTATCCTTAGTAGCAACCAAGTTCTGTCCAGTCTTTTTCACAAACTTCTTCGCCCTCCGGACAGCACTTGCTAAGGCCCACATTATATCCATTCTCTCAAGCTCCATCTCATCCACCTGCTCGTAGTCCTCATATGCCAGATGGCAGTTTCCAATCTTCCCGGCAACAAGTCCATCATATGAATGAACCACTGCTGCTAAAAGATCCATATGCTCTCGAGCTACTTCCACGGTCACATTACCGAGGTTCTCGATCTTCAGTTTGGTAGCGTTTGCTTCTGATCCAATATAATGGGTACATGATGACCCAGACGTGTCTGATCCAGAAGGAGAAGCATGTGAAGGACCTGACGAGCTAGATACAAAAGCAGTCTGGAGTGGTGCTCCAGATGTCTTAGCTTGAGGCGTGGCGTTGTATAAAGCTGGATTTTGTGTGTACAAGACTTCTGAGCTCTATACTTCATCCTTAGTGCTTCTTCTCGCAACTTAAGAATGAAGTCATTTATATCCAGCTTTAACAGTATTCCATTCTGTCTCAGGTTAGACACGAATGTAGCCCACTTATCAGGCAATCTGTCTGCGAAGTTGCTTACTTTCTCTTCCATGGAAGTAGCCACTCCATGTGTATGCAATTCGCTCATCAAGTGGTAGAATCTGTCTATGACTTCGTCTAAACTTTCATTACCAATTGATGAGAAGTTATCGAATTCCTTCTTTAACTCCTTTGCCTTGATTGCCTTCAATGATGCATTCCCATCATATCTCTTCTCTAGCTCATCCCACAGTTTCTTGGACTGCTTGTTCTCTGAATACTGGTGGAATATGTCTTTGGGGATAGACTGAGTGATCAATGCATACACTCTTTTCTCTGCATTGTACTTTACTTTCTGTGCGTCTGTCATCCCGCTTAATGTTAGCTTAACTCCATCAGCTCCCACCGGTGTACTATAACCAATCTCAATGGTTTCCCACAGATTAGGATCTACTCCATTAAGGTAGATCTCAAAAAGTTGTTTCTAGTGGGGAAACTCATCTAAAGTCAAAAGCTTTGGTGGTTTATTGTGATTCCCCACCTCACTCTCAAGCAACAGCAGGTTCTGTATCCTTGAGTCCTTCCCAGCAGTAAATGCTGACATCTGATCTTCCATGACTAATAAACTTATAATCTAATCAAACAAACTTTCACTGATGCGACTGAAGGATGCGAATGAGCTAATCGTGCGTATAAACTCTGCGATTGGTACAATCGTGCGAATGAATTGGGTGATTGGTTCAGTCGTGCGAATGAATCTGGTGCGTATGAGCTATGCGAACGAACGGTTCAGTCAGCCGAATGAGGGTGCGACTATGTCCAATCATGCGTATGAGCAATACGAATGGAGTCCAGTCGTGCGAATGAGTCACTCGTGCGACTGAAGCTGCTGTTTTGCGAAAATTTCTAGGTTTGACGGGTTTCAGCCGTAAAAATTCGAAATTTGACAAGTTCTAATCGCCTAAGTCCGTAGAACCAAACTTCGATGAGCAGGGAACTTCCAATATCACTTTTGATGCCAAAGATTGCGTTTTTAGTGCAAAAACACAAACTTTTATGCAATCTTGATTGAATCAACACGTAATCAAGAGCCAATGGCTCTGATACCACTTGTTAGGACCTGGTATTTGACCGAAATACCTAGAGATTAACGTGTAAACCAGATCAAATAGTGCGGAATCCTATTTGATTGGCGATCCAATCAGTGAGAACACACAAAGAATCAATCAAGGATTGAAACTAACGTTAGAAATCGATTGGGAATCGATCTAATGTGTTCTATGAACTTGGAGAACGAATTGGAAGGTTTCTGGACGGCTAGGGTTCGCTGGAATCGTAATTGATCGAGAGCCTTTTGTTTTTCACGAATTGAGTTGTATTTATAGGTTGGTATTATTCAATCGTGCGACTGAACCATTAGTCCGGTTCAGTCGTGCGATTGAACCATGCGGTTGATTTATTCGTACGACTGAGTGTTCAGTCGTGCGACTGAGCCAATCTTATATTACAATCGTACGACTGATCCAGTCTCCTTGTTCAGTCGTGCGACTGAGTCAATCGTGTGAAGTTATTCATGCGTATGATTCATTCGCATGAGCCATTCGCATGAGAACTCCATTAAGTTAAGTTTGAATGTTTTAATTAATATAACTTAATGTGCAACCATTCAAATAATCATAAACCAATCAATTTAGTCACCACTCATTAATGAACTATTAAAATTATAACTAACAGACTATCAATATCATTTCATTAATCATACCAAACAAGATCTATTACATCACATATCATGATCTAGGGACATACATGTATCAACAATATTTACATTTAAATATAGCGTTTTGTGATTGTGAACAATCTTAACCATCACATCTTGACGTTTCCGCCGTCAAGGTTAGGATGTGACAGATTGGTATCAGAGCCCATAACTATAGAGATTTAGGTTATTAGAAATGGCGACCTAGACTATAGCTTATGCATGAACCTCATAGAATAATATTTATATTCTTGGAAATATATATATTGTTTACATGCTACATAATGCTATACCATACTTATGTGCAACTTGATGCATTAGCATAGGTTTGCCTTGTAATTGTTTAAACTTTGTTATATGTCTCGCTAAACTTACCTTTGACACTTTGACTCTCCCCGACAAATGAAACTTCTTAATCTTATTCTCGACGACACATGGAATCGTATACTATTGCTTAAGACTTTGATATTTAGACTTATGCCTTGTTAGGATAGGTGATCTACGTTTGATTGATTAGAGAGTATAGCAGCGGAATTCTAACAATGAATTAGCCAATTCACAAGAACGAACGATATTCAATGAAGAACAAAAACGGTTATAGAAAGAGAGAATTCTGCAATATATTTCATTCAATATTCGCTTTCGTGGTAACGGAATGTCACAATTAAAATTAGGTCGACACCTCTTATATAAGAGATGTGACGTCTGCTGATGTCACTTGATAGTGACATCTAACAGAATTATTCCAACTGAAACACAACTACTGAAGATGTCAAAACAGCTGACATCTTCTTACAAAAATACTAAGTGTTATTAGTTACTATAACTACTGAAAAACATAAAACTACTGATACTATAACGACTGAAGAACAAGCTCTTCAGTCGTTTTACAAAACTACTAAAAGTAAAAACATAAAACTACTGATATCACAACTACTGAAGAAGTACTCTTTAGTTGTTGTGACAAACTACTGAAACTTCAGTACTTGGTCTTCAGACTTGAACTTCAGATGTTTCATCAGCTGATGACTTCAGTAGATATCATCAGCTGATGTCTTCAGTCTTTGTCTTCAGACTTTGTACACCAGTTGTTGATCTTCAGTACTTGTAGACTCTTCAGCTGTTGTACTTCAGTACTTTGGACATCAGCTTCAGCACTTGTGTTCTTCAGCTGTTCAGCTTCAGCACTTGTGTTCTTCAGCTATTCAGCTTCAGCACTTTAGTCTTCAGCTGTTGAAGTCTTCAGCACTTGATCTTCAGCTGTTGGAGTTTTCAGTACTTGTTGAACTGCTGATGAAGTCTTCAGCGGTTGTTGTGATATCATGTGGGACTTAGAGGTTTTCTGATCTTGGCTCATTGGTTCTTTTGGTCCAACAAACTCCCCCTGAACCAATGCAACCAAAACCTCTAATTTATTTATTTTCCCACTTATTGTTGGCAAAAAGGTTGGTCTTTTTCCTTCTTGATCAGTAGAGAAGATGACCCATATAAGCTCCGGCCTGGGAAGAAATCTCAGATATTGTTTGGCAAGATATGAATGGGAACTCTGTTTTGGGGAACTGGACACAGAGTTGTTATCCCATTCATGAGATCTACTTCCCGTGTATAAGCCTGTAGGATTCTCTGGTGTATGCTCTGAGAAACATGATTTGTTCTTCCATGGTCAGGTTCTCGGCTTCACCATCAAACAATCCTTCTCGCCCATACAGCTCTGAGATGTACTTGGCCTGTTTACCATTTTTGAGCTCAACTGTTGTAATCTGTCTGTATGCAAACTCATCAGGATGAGTCCCTTCAAGTAACAGACTGAGCTCATTTTGTTTGAAGTTCTCAAGCCTCTTGTAGACTAACCCCTTTTAATAATTCTGTTCTCTAACATCTTTTGGGGTGGTTGTTTAGTCTCATAGGCCTTCTTGAAGTCTTCGACAATCTCCCAGGGTGATACTACAAGGACCACTGTGATCTCTTCATCTACGATCCTTTTGACTTGGCCCTTGTATCTCGAAGGAATGTCTTTCTTTACAATCCTGTGAGCCACCCTAGGATCAGGCCATACTCTCACCTTTTCCTTCTGATATTGAAATGTGTTGGCAAGAGTGTACAACCTCAGAGCTTCTTTCTTCATACTAATAATTGATGATGAAGCAGCATAAGTTTTGTCAATGCTTTTAGCATTTCATCATCATGAAGCTTTTGCTGCTGTTCTTCTTCAATCTTACTCTCACAGCTTCCATCTGTGAGGTGGGAGTGATGGGCATGGGTTTGGCTTTCGCCAATGTTAGAAATACAGACAGAGGCAGCCTATCTTCTTCCAATCATCCTCTTCTTCTTCTTCTTCTAGCCTCAACACCCTTCTCTTCTTCTTCTTAGGTGCATCATCGGCTGTTGGTTTAGATGGTAAGGGAGTTGGTTTTGTGGGTTGTGATTGTGGTTGTTTTGGAGAGGGAATGTTGACAGGCTGAGTTAGCATTTTGGATGTGAGTGTTGCTTTTGAGTATTTGGCTAGCTCAATCCTGCTCCCTGCTCCTGCTTCATTCAAAGCTTCAATAACAAGTCCTTTAGTATATGCTTCAGATGAACAGATCTTGGTGGTGATTGCCAAGATACTGTCCCTGGACCAAGCTTTGATTTCGATCATTGATCTTCCCAGATATTTTGCAATAAATCTAATCATGATCTCAAGCCTTTCTCTTTCTAACACTTTATAACTCGCCCATCTATTCTGGATTTCTTCAATCTCTAATCGTCGAATCTCAGAGTCAAGTTTATCGGTGTCATGGCCTTGCCTAAACAGTGATCAATGATGTTGTCCATTGATCTGCTGTGTTCGGCATCAGCCTCTTTTATCAATAGCTCCAAGGCTTTCTCTTTTCCTTCTCTTCATCAGTCTCCACATTCACCTCCAACTCCTTTTCCACTACTCTCCCTTCTGTTTCTTTTTCCTCTGTACTCCTCTTTCTTTTTCCTTCACTGACTTAATCTCCCCCTTTTTGGTTGCATTGGTTGCAAGGGGTTGATTGCCAGAAAGGTGTTTGCCCACAACCTCCTCTATCAAGGGTGTATTACTGAGGAAAGCCTCTCATCAATGGCTTAATCACGATGTCAGTGATTATGGGTGTGATGAGAGGGAGGGAATTTTGAAGGGCAGCAACTATTTGCTTAGAAGGGTTCTGTTCCTGAGAAATAGCGCCAGAAGCAGAGGCGGGTGGCTTAGTTGTTAGGAGTGGCTCAGTGTTTGGGAGACCTTCAGATGAAGGTGCCATCTGTGAGGTAGTAGAGGCAGATGGTCTTTGTTCCTTAGAAGTTTTGGCAAGCAGCTCTTTGAGTCTGCTCACCTCCTCTTCCAGGATGGTGTTTTGGGCGATTACATCGTAAAAGAAGCCCAGGTCATCATCAGTAGATACTGAATCACCTGACCTCCTGATAGGATCAGGATGAACATGCACTGAGTGTAGCTCAGTTGTAGAATGTGCCCCTTTGTATTGGAACTGGGGACTTCCTGCCTCAGGACTGTGTCCGTCATCAGCAGTTGCCTCTGGTAAGGTCTTAGTAATGGTACCAACTACAACCTGATCATATGCTGACGCAGGAGAAGTGGCAGCCTCACCAGAAGTTCCAATCTCCATTGCTACACTAAGAGAAGGAACATTGTAACCCCTATGCTGTGGGTTCTCAGCTGCACTTTGGTCCTCCCCCTCAATGGTAGAAGTGTTCCCAGTAGTAATTGGTATCTGGGGAGGGGGTGAGGAGTGCAACTGAGTCAGCACTTGTGCAACAAGCAATGTAGGACTTTGGGGGGCGGTTGCATGGGGAGATGGGGTAAAAGCAGTCTGCACCTGGGGAGGAAGGTGCTCTTCAATGGCAATGTCCTCAAGTGAGGAAGATCCCAGATGTGTGGGTACCCCTTGTGTGGTTGCTACAGGCTCCTTTTGAGAGGAATCCTGAGCGGCTATGGCTAGAAGAGTCCTTATATCCACTAGGGGCTTATAACCAGTGGATATAGCCTGCGTTTGTGTTGCAGGGGCATCCTCAGGGGACTCATTTCCCTAAGTAGCCTTTTTGGTTTTCTTTTTAGTGGGTTTGGTGGGGACTTCTGATTTGGAGGTGGTGGCTGGGGGTTCCAGCTGCGTGGGTTTGCGCAGCTTGGCAGCCATTTTGAGTGATTGGTCAGAGTTGTGCTGGAGTATACTTCAGGCAAAACGCCATAGCAGGGACTCCCAGGCCAACAAGTCCCTCAGCTTGAAGCTGGTTTGTAATTATGGCCATTATGAACCGCGGATATAATATCCAACGGTTAGCAGTTTATTTTTGTGCCATATCCTTGAGCTCTGAAAATAGTATTTCTGAAAAATTTAAAGGCTGTTGCTCAAGAATGGAGTACATTACCTGCTGCCACTTTGTAGACATTTGATCCCAAGACGAAGTCTTAGGAGCCAAACAGACATTTACCATGTGAAAGATTAGACGTTCAGCATCATGGAAATGTTTCTTTAGTATGGTGGAGGCACTAAGGTTTCCCTGATATCCATGGTGGGCAAAGGATAAATCAGTTGTGCCCTTTGGATATCCATCAGGAGAAGTGGCATCATCCAGGTGTAGAGTTTGACGAAGTATATCGGAGTGATGACCACTTCGTGGTTGTTGATGACCGACCGGAGAGACGCTGTGTTGTTCTCCCCAGTGGTGAGGGTGACGTTCATCCAAAACTGGTTAAGGGATTCAGCATGAAGGATTGGATTGAGAAGAAAGGCCGTTTTGTAGGGTGACTGGACCATAAGATCAATAGCATTATCAACTTAGCCCAGAATGGCGATTTGGTGAGGTAAGCTACACAGTTGTGTCGCGGTTTGAGTTGCATGGACGCCATTTAGGAGAGAGAAGTTTTGGAGAGATGAACGTTAGGTTTGAAGAAGATGAAGCTCTGAAGGATTAGGTCAGGGATATTTATAGGGTACGGGTTAGAAAACGACTGAAGGGTTTGGTGTTAGTCATCAGTAGTTTTAAACGACTGTTGACATGGTATTACCCTTTCAGACATTGAAATAGCTGAAGTCGTAGTTTTAGGCATCAGTAGTTAGAAAACTACTGAAAGCCATGGTTTTGACTTCAGATGATGAAACAACTGAGGACTTGGTGTTTGTCATCAGTAGTTGTGAAACTACTGAAGACAGTGGTGTTGTCATCAGTTGTTGTAAACAGCTGAAGACTTGGTGTTAGTCATCAGTAGTTATAAAACTACTAAAGACATGGTTTTGCTTCAGTTGTTTAGAATGAAACAGCAGTTGTAGAAACAACTGAAGAGAAAGTTCTCTTCAGTAGTTTTCGTCAATTCATAGCCTTTCAGCTATTTCATACTGTCCTCAACACTTACTCATCAGACTTTGCATCTGCTTTTCAGGTGTTTCATAGGACGTCAGTACTTATCTGTATGTACTAATTTCAGTAGTTGTAACTACATCAGTAGTTGTAACTACATAAGTAGTTTGGAACAGATAAAGTACTTCAGTACTTGTGAGGCATTTAGCCGTCAGTAGTTATAAAAACTACTGAAGGTGAAAGGACTCATCAGTACTTATATGTGACATGGTTGCCAATGATCACCGGTAATTATTACTGAAATCATCAGTAGTTGTCACTTATTCTAGCTGCAGCATACCAAGCCTTAACACAAGGTTTTGGAAAGTAGAACTATCCAAAGGCTTAGTAAAAATATCTGCAAGCTCATCAGCACTAGGCACAAACTTAGGATCAATCAGACCTTTTTCAAAGCAATCCCGAATAAAGTGATGTCTGATCTCTATATGTTTGGTCCTAGAGTGCTGGACTGGATTTTTGACAATACACAGAGCTGAAGCACTATCCATTAATAATGGAGTCTTAGTCTCTGTAATGCCATAATCCAGAAGTTGGTTCTGAAGCCAAGTACCTGAGAAGTGCAACTTGCAGCAGCAATGTACTCGGCTTCAGCAGTTGATGTAGCAACAGATGTTTGTTTCTTACTCTGCCAAGAAATCAAACAGTTGCCTAGGAATTGACAACCACCAGAAGTTGACTTTCTAGTTAACTTGCACCCTGCATAGTCACTATCTGAAAAAGCAACTAATTTGCAAGAGTGTCCAGTGGAATACCATAAACCCAGAGATTGTGTACCTTGCAAATATCTAAAGATTCTCTTGACTGCAATCAAATGAGACTCTTTAGGAGTAGCCTGAAATCTAGCACAAACACATGTAGCAAACATAATATCTGGTCTAGAAGCTGTTAAATACATCAAGGACCCAATCATACATCTGTAAAGTGTTTCATCAACAGCTTTACCTTTCTGATCAGCATCCAGTTATGTGGTGTTGCACATGGGAGTAGAACAGGGCTTACAGTTTTGTAAATCAAACTTATTCAAAAGATCTTTGGTATATTTTGACTGATGAATAAAGGTTCCATCAGCCTTTTGTTTAATTTGCAAGCCTAGAAAGAACTGTAATTCTCCCATTGCACTCATTTCAAACCTCTTTTCATTAATGTTGTAAAATCATCACACAACTAGGGATCAGAGGATGCAAAAATGATATCATCAACATAAATCTGAACAAGTAGCTTATGCTGATCCACCTTCTTAATAAACAAAGTTTTATCAATGGAGCCTCTAGTGAAATTATTCTTAAGAATAAAAGTAGAAGGTGTCTCATACCAGGCTCTAGGAGCTTGTTTCAACCCATAAAGAGCTTTATCAAGTTTATACACCCATTCAGGATGTTTATTATCCTCAAAACCTGGTGGTTGACACACATAAACTTCTTCCTTTATTTTACCATATAAAAAGGCACTTTTGACATCCATTTGAAAAACTTTAAGATTGTGGAATGCAGCATAGGCTAAAAACAATCTGATTGCCTCTAGTCTGGCTACAGGGGCAAAGGTTTCATCATAGTCAATACCTTCTTCTTGTGAAAACCCATGTACAACCAGTCTAGCCTTGTTCTTAACAATAAGCCCATTTTCATCAATTTTATTCCTAAACACCCATTTAGTGCCTATTGCATACTTACCTGGGGGAAGAGAACCAGTTCCCACACTTGTTGTTTCTTGAACTGAAGTAGCTCAAGCTGCATAGCTTCAACCCATCCATTGTCTCTCAAAGCAACATGGTAGTTCTTTGGCTCTAGCTGACTGATGAAGAGAGCATAGAAGCAGAAGTTAGACAATTGACTTCTTGTTGAAACACCAGCATTGATATCACCAATAATCTGAGACATTGGGTGATTCTTCAGTTCTTGATAAACATGAGATCTGTTCAAGTGTTTGTAGGACCTTCAGCAGCAGCAGATGTTGATGCAGACTCTTGAAACCAAGAATTAGATGGTAATTCAAAAGATGTAGAGGAAACAGAGATCTCATCAGCATTTGTTGTGGATGGAACTGCTGAAGCTACAGGAACATCAAATTTAGCAAACACAGGCAGTTGGTCACTAAACTTGAAGAGGTGAGCATTGATATTATCATCATCATCATCAATACCACCAGGTGGAAGACATGCTGCAGAAGATGATTTATCGACATGATCTGCAACAGCTAGAGGTTGATAAGGAACATATTGCAGTATGTCCAAATCAAACAACTCCACAGGGTTTTGTGGAATCTTGTCCAAAGAAGATTCATTAAACTTCACATGCAAAGTCTCTTCAACTATCTTTGTTCTGCAGTTGAAGACTCTGTATGCCTTGCAAGTAGATGAATAACCAACAAAATACCCTGCATTCACCTTAGGATCAAATTTTTGGAGTTGATCCTTTGTGTTGAGAATAAAACAGGGACACCCAAATGCTTTGAAAAATGAAATTAGAGGAGCCAAGTGATGGAGAACTTCATATGGAGTCTTCATCAACCTCTGATTTACTAAGACTCTATTCTGCACATAGCAAGCTGTGTTAACAGCTTCAGCCCAAAAGGTCAGTGGCAAACCAGAGTCAGCCAGCATGGACCTTGCAGCTTCAATTAGGGTCCGGTTCTTTCTCTCCACTACTCCATTTTGTTCAGGAGTCCTTGGTATGCTAAACTGCCTTTTGATTCCCTTTGAAAGATAGAAGTCATCAAGTGTATGGTTTCTAAATTCAATTCCATTGTCACTCCTAATACACTTGACTGGAAGGGAATACTACTTCTCAATATACAACACAAAATGAATAATCTTCTGAGCAACCTCATCCTTTGAATGTAGAAAGAAATTCCATACAAATCTGGAGTAATCATCCACAATTACCAGACAGTATTTCTTCTTTGCCATGCTCATTACTCTCACAGGACCAAATAGATCCATATGCAGTAATTGCAAGCAGGCAGTGGACTTAGGCTCTTCAATAGGAGGGAATGAGACTTTGTGCTGTTTTCCTTTTAAACAAGCAGTGCAGGTTTCATATAGTGGAACTCCTTTATTGGTAACCCTCTAACTAAACTATTGTGGATAAGCTGATTCATGTTTTTGAAATTAACATGACCCAGCCTTCTGTGCCACAGTTTAGATTCTTGAGAAGAGGCTTTGGAAAATAGGCAAGGATTGCCTCTGAGATCTATTTTCTTGGAAAGATCTAAGGCATACACTCTTCCTGTCCTGTTGGCTCTCAAGAGAGTGTGATCATCCAACACCTTATCAATCAAATGTAGAACTTTGGATGACAGAATCCTACAGTTCTGACTGGTGAAAAAAGCAACATGGCCTTTATCACACATTTGACTGACACTCAAGAGATTGTACTTGAGATTTTCCACATGATTAACATCATCAAACTTTATTTCTCCATTGGAGACAAAGCCATTTCCAATGATGTAACCCCTAGCATCATTGCCAAAAGAAACAAACCCCTTCTTCCATTGAGAGTAGTCATGAAGAAGAGAGTTGTTCCCAGTCATGTGCATAGATCCCCCACTGTCTACATACCAGATGCTACTTTGGCATGTTGGAGAACCCTGCAATAATAAACAATCAGTTAGTTTTGGAGACCCAAACCTTTTTGGTTTTGGGCCTGGTCTCATCAACAGATGGTAAACTAACAGGTTTATTAGAAACAACAGCCTGAGAGGAAGAAGATGGTGAAGAAGAGGAATCCTTTGGCTTGGACCTCCTTTTCTGTGGTTTCAACATAGGAGCATCTAATTGGTTAACTCTTCCCAATAGATGTTGAACCATCATAACCAGCTGTGTCTGATTTTGTGATAAAGCTTTCAGCTCATCAGACACATTGCCAGTGGAGTTTGATAAGTTCCTATGTTGCACCTTCTTCTTCTGAGCAATCTCAGTTGTCACCTGTTTAACCCCTTCCTTTTTGGATTTCTTTGTGGAATTAAGGGTTACAGGATTTGATGTTGCTGATACAAATGTGGTCTCAAACTCAGTTTTCATTTTTACCATTTTCTCTTTAATTTCCTCTTTATGTTTGAGTTTGGAACCTCTTTTGTACCAGCAATCATCAGTAAGATGATTGAACAAACCACATACTTCACATGGTTTCTTCTTCATCTTAGGTTGATCATCAACTAAAGAGGGTGAAGCAACTAAAGACTTGCTCTTTAGTGCTTTGGAAGCATTGTTTGCTTTCTTGATTTCCTCTTTACTAGTCTTCAAACTCTTTCTACTGACAGTTTTCTTCTTTTCAGTACTAGCAGTAGTTGGAGTTTGAACTTCAGGTGTTAAATCCTGCTCTCTAGTCCTTTCAGGACTTTCAGAATTAACTCCTGAGTTGATCAACTCATGGATCATGTAAGTGTCAGCAGTGGAACCATCAACATCAGCTGATAGGTTCTGAGAGGGGTTGATGCTGACTTCTACTTCTGATTGTGTTGTATCAGAAAGTAGATCACATGATGAGATGGATTGGTTATTACTCTCACCATCAGATTCTACCTCTGCTCTGGGAGTAAAATCTGTAAGTGGAGCAGTGTGATTGTAACCAATGCCAAACTTCACATTGGAAGCAGATTGCTTACTAAGAAGCATTTCAAAACCTTTGCATGATTGTACCCATCTATCACACTCTACCTGGGTGACTGCAAGGGTTTCTTTGAGATCTTTATACTTCTCTAGAAGTATCTCTTCCCTAGCCTTATCATCATTATTGGACATTAAGATTGTAATCTCATCATTCTTATCATTAAGCACAGACTCAAGTTCAGCTTTGCTTTTGGAAATAATTTGTTCTAGCTCAATGTTCTTGTTGATTAAAGCTACATTTGCTTCTCTAATAGATGCAAATGCTACTATACATGTTTCAGAACACAATTGGCTTTTGCCTCAGAGGATACCTGTGATACCTTTGGTGTAGAGGCATTAGTGGATGAAGTATCAGCAGAATCCAAGCCATAAGAGCTAGATTTCCAAAGGGACTTTCACCACCATGCTGACCAGCACCTGAGAACAGTTGTTCATGACCAGACAAGTCATCTGTAAACTGCTCCAGTCAACAACTCCTGGGGTGAAGAAGCTGTGTTGTTGAGGTTGAGTTTGTTGATGAGATTGGGAAGGTTGTGGTTCAGAAATGCTTGTGGTTGTTTGCAATTGGAGCTTGAACAGGATTTGGTTGAGGCATATAATAGCAGGGATAAGGATATGACATTTGACCCTGGGGAACAAAGTATGCAGGAGATCTAGGATGTGAATGATGACCAGAACCAGCAGGATGTTGCCCTCTGTTTTGTGGACTAGTACTAGGAAAAGTCACAAGGGTGCAGAAGAGTTAGATCCAGTTGATCTACACTCTCTTGCAAAGTGTCCCAGCCTTTGGCATTTGTGACACCTCAACTTACTCTTGTCAAAACCAACTTTGGTTTTGCCAGAGAGTCCAGGAAATTTCCTGCCATTCTCTTATAGAACTTCTGAGATCTGATATTAATCAGTGCCATTTTGCTCAGAATATCCATCTCTTCTAGATCATCATCAGCTATTCCTTTCAAATCATCCATGATGAAGCATAAATTGTCACTATTACTGCCAGAATGACTCTCAATACCAACAAATGCATGATCAGAACTATTTGTAGAGAAATCAATATGCTCATCATAATTGCTTTCAGATGCAGCATATTCTGACTCATGACCAACCAAGGCAGTATTCCCTGGTATAAAGTCATCAGTGAGCTTTCTGATGAGGACAGTTTCCTCTTCTGCTCTATCTCTCTTTCAAATGTAAGTAGTTTCCCATGAAGTTGGGTGAGAGATAGGCTATCCAGATTTGCACTGGAGCGTAGGACAATAATGTATGTGTCCCATCTCTCAGGCAGTGATCTGAGGACCTGTTGTTCATCTAGCTATTGGTGTATTCCTGTTTCACCATTTCAGCTCAGAGATAAGCAGGAAAAACGCTCAAACTGTTGAGTCAGTATCTCACCCTTTCTATGAGAGAATGTCTCATATTGTTGGGCAAGGATTTCTCTGTTGTTGCTAAGACCTCATCTGTGCCACCGAATTGTTCCTTCAGGGCATTCCAGAGATCATGAGCAGTTTCATGATGCATAGGCCCTGAATAGATTTCATTAGGCAGTGCCATGGCCAGAATTCCATGGGCTTTAGCATCAATCTCAACTTTCCGATCTTCATTAGAGTATTGTTCCTTCTTCTTCGGAACCATTTGATTGGTTTCCGGATTGTTCACCATAAGCTTATGTGGTCCATGTACCACAGATGTCCAACAACCTGAACTGTAACAGACAGGTGATGAAGCATTCTTCGTTGCCATATGTTATACTCGGTCCTAACCAGCATCGGAGGCTTGGTGAGGAACCGGTATTGTGAGGATCATTAGAAGGAGTAGTCATCTCAGATTCAATCAAATTCAATTAAGCTATAACAATTTAGAACAAAACACACAACCAATTGAACCAAGAGAGATCTCAAAATAATGAACGAAAGCGACAGAAATTCAATAATCTATAACCAGTTCTTGCGAATATGCTAATTCAATCAAACATAGATATCAATTAGCAGTTTCAATGATCAATTGTTAGATCGATCAATGATTAACCTGCTCTGATACCACTTGTTAGGATCAGTGATCTACGTTTGATTGATTAGAGTATAGCAGCGGAATTCTAACAATGAATTAGCCAATTCACAAGAACGAAACGATATTCAATGAAGAACAAAAACGGTTATAGAAAGAGAGAATTCTGCAAATATATTTCATTCAATATTTGCTTTCGTGGTAACGGAGTGTCACAATTACAAATAGGTCGAGACCTCTTATATAAGAGATGTGACGTCTGCTGATGTCACTTGATAGTGATATCTAATAGAATTATTCCAACTGAAACACAACTACTGAAGATGTCAAAACAGCTGACATCTTCTTACAAAAATACTAAGTGTTATTAGTTATTATAACTACTGAAAAACATAAAACTACTGATACTACAACGACTGAAGAACAAGCTCTTCAGTCGTTTTACAAAACTACTGAAAGTAAAAACATAAAACTACTGATATCACAACTACTGAAGAAGTACTCTTCAGCTGTTGTGACAAACTACTGAAACTTCAGTACTTGGTCTTCAGACTTGAACTTCAGATGTTTCATCAACTGATGACTTCAGTAGATATCATCAGCTGATGTCTTCAGTCTTTGTCTTCAAGACTTTGTACACCAGTTGTTGATCTTCAGTACTTGTAGACTCTTCAGCTGTTGTACTTCAGTACTTGGACATCAGCTTCAGCACTTGTGTTCTTCAGCTGTTCAGCTTCAGCACTTTGTGTCTTCGCTGTTCAGCTTCAGCACTTTAGTCTTCAGCTATTGAAGTCTTCAGCACTTGATCTTCAGCTGTTGGAGGTTTCAGTACTTTTCGAACTGCTGATGAAGTCTTCAGCAGTTGTTGTGATATCATGTGGGACTTAGAGGTTTTTTGATCTTGGCTCATTGGTTCTTTTGGTCCAACATGTCTAATCTATGTAAATCTCATCAAGGTTTTGATTTCATGAACCTAAGAAATTTGTGTGACACATGGACACCTGTATTCTGGTTTCCTGGCAAAAGGCCCTCGGGCTAAGGCAAGCATATCGCATAAATCCTACAAGACTAGTTATGCTTACCTGGGGATTCTGGGATGAGTGATAAATTATGGTCAACATACACAAATATCTAAGGCGAATGGGTCAACTTACCTTGACATGTCAACGTTTCCAAATGGTAATGTGTTACCAAATTGAACCATTCCATGTGCCTTACAACTCTTGCCTTATCCTTGTTGAATTATAATCCTTGTTATTCTCTTTCTCGTATCTAACTCATTTTTCATATTCCAGCATGTCTCGTCATCATGGAAAGCGTGGAAGTTCCGATCGCAAGCTAGCCGCCATGATTGCTCGGCAAATGGCTGTTGTCCCCGACCATGGTTGCTGAACTCAATAGCACCTTAGTGACCAACTCTAGCAACAATGGTCAAGGAGAGAATAATGCTAACCAAGGGCGCAACAACCCAACCTGCACTTTCAAGCACTTTATCTCTTTCAAGCCCACTAGTTTTAGTGGCAAGGAAGGAGCCACTGGTCTTCTGGAGTGGTTCGAGAGCATGGAGAATACCTTCGTCAATTATGAGTGTCCCGAGGCACTCAAAGTTCGCTATGCTACTAGTATGCTCCAACAAAGGTCACACCCTGGTGGAATAGCGAGAGAGATCATGGAGCTGATGCTATATTGGCACTCTCTTGGGATGAGTTCAAGAACATCGCTATCGCGAAGTTTTGCCTGAGAAGTGAATTGCAAAAGTTGGAAGAAGAATTCTGGAACTTGAAGCAAAACGATGGTGATCATTGGCCTACTCATCTAGGCATCATGAGTTGAGTATTTGCTGCCTCACATGGTCGACACTGTCCCCCGTAACATCGAGAAGTTTATCAAGGGTGTACCGCCCTAAATTCAAGATGTTGTGCTGGGTAGCCGACCCACAACCTTGGAAGAAGCCATTACTATCACCGCTCAACTCACCGACAACCATATACGAGCGGGCACCATGTCTTTGAAGGGTGCAAAGAAGGTTGAAAACACGGCTACCGAGGCCACTAAGAGAATAAGCTGAATCGTCTCACAACAACAACAACAACAACAAGTGTAAGTTTACACCGGCACGCAACTATGTCGTGGCTGCACCCAAACAACCCCAAAGACAACTTGTACCTGCGGCTACACCTGTGGCACAAGTGCCTAGAGCTAGGGCCTATGCTGGTCCTCAGCCTATGTGCAACACTTGTAGGTATCATCATCCGGGGAATCAACCATGTCGTATCTGCACCTTATATGGTAAATATGGTCATTTGGTGGCAACTTGCCACCGTGCACCTAACAATGCCGCTGTGGTCACAAACCGTGTTTGCTACAACTGTGGGGAACCTGGTCATTTTCGCCCATAATGCCCTCGTCTTGTGGGTAATGTCCACAAGCCTGAGGATGTGCTTTCAACATCAACACAAATCAAGCACAAGCAAACAACGATGTGGTGAATGGTATGTTAACTTACCTTTGACTTGTGTGACCAAATTCTTTTCAGGCATTAACTATATATTAAATACCTTTAAAATGAACAGTATGTTCGTTATTAATAAACTTATGCCTATGTACTATTTGATTTTGGAGCCTAAGAGTTTTTTTTTCGTTAGAGTTTGAACCCATACTTGCTAAGCCACATACGAACTAGAAGACCTTTTACTTTGAAGTTGTCGATGGAGAACCGATCACCATTGACATCATTATTCGTGATTGCATCTTAAGTCTTGACACACATGATTTTCTTATCGATCTTATCCCTTTGAAACTTGGAAGCTTCGACGTCATCATTGGTATGGATTGGTTAGCCAAACACCATGCCGAGATCATTTGTTTCGAGAAGTGCATCTGTATACCGTTACCTTCTGGAGATACTTTGAAGGTGTTTGGTGAAAGATCTTCCAAAGGACTTAAACTCATGTCTTGCACTCAAGCCCGTAATGCTTAAGCAAGAAGTATATGTCATTCTAGGCTTACGTGGTCAACACGAAAGTCAAAGAGAAAGAACTTAAGGATGTCCCTATCGTACGAGACTTTCCTGAAGTATTTCCCGATGACCTTAGTGGTTTACCTCCCGTGCGTGAAGTGAGTTTAAAATTGACTTGATACCGAGAGCAAAACCCGTGGCTAAGTCACCGTATGACTTGCACCATCTGAAATGCAAGAACTCTCCAGTCAACTTCAAGAGCTATCCGAGAAGGGCTTCATCCATCCTAGTTGTTCGCCTTGGGGTGCACCTGTTCTTTTCGTGAAGAAGAAAGATTGATCGTTTTGTATGTGCATCGATTATCGTGAGCTTAACAAGTTGACTATCAAGAATCGTTATCCTCTTCCTCGCATCGATGACTTGTTTGATCAACTTCAAGGAGCTGCTATATTCTCAAAGATTGATCTACGCTCTGGATATTATCAATTACGAGTTCATGATGACGACATCCCAAAGACCGCGTTCCGTAATCGTTATGGGCACTATGAGTTTATGGTGATGCCTTTTGGTTTAACCAATGCTCCTGCTGTCTTCATGGATCTCATGAACCGAGTATGCAAGCCTTATCTAGACAAGTTTGTGATCGTTTTCATTGATGACATACTTATCTACTCCAAATTTAACACTGATCATGAACTGCATTTGAGATTGGTTCTTGAGTTGTTGAAGAAAGAGAAATTGTATGCGAAGTTCTCGAAGTGTGACTTCTGGCTCGAGGAAGTTCAATTTCTAGGACACATGGTGAATAGCCAAGGAATTCACGTTGACCCTGCAAAGGTGGAAGCTGTGAAGAATTGGTGTGTTCCTACAACTCCTACCGAAGTTCGTTCTTTTCTTGGTCTTGCTGGTTATTATCGGCGATTCATTGCCAATTTCTCGAGGATCGCGAAGCCACTCACTACTTTGACACAAAAGAATAAACCATTCGAGTGGGGTTCCAAGCAAGAAGAAGCTTTTGAAGCGTTAAAGCACAAGTTGTGCAATGCTCCTATCTTGACCCTACCCGATGGAAATGATGACTTCACCGTGTATTGTGATGCATCTAAACAAGGCCTTGGTTGTGTTCTCATGCAATGAGTGAAGGTCATAGCTTATGCATCAAGACAATTGAAGGTTCACAAGGTGAATTATACAACACACGATCTTGAACTTGGTGTTGTTGTCTTTGCCTTGAAGATTTGGAGGCACTACATGTATGATTCGCAATGTATAGTCTACACTGATCACAAAGCCTACAACACATTTTCAATCAAAAGGATCTCAACATGAGACAACGCCATTAGGTGGAGTTGATTAGTGATGACGATTGTGACATTCGTTACCATCTTGGTAAAGCAAATGTTGTAGCCGATGCACTAAGCCGAAAGATTCACAACAAGATGATCTCATTCCAAGAAATTCACGATCGACGTCAATGGTTTGATACTTTGGGTGAGTTCGATACTGAGATCCGATTAGATGTCAACGAGACTACCGTACTGCTACAAAACTTCAGAATAGATAGTGACATCGAGTCTAGTATCTTGGAGGCTCAACAAGTGGTGCAACAAAAAGGAAGAATGAAGGATGAGCTAGAGCCTAATCTTTTAACTCGATTGGAAACGAAACCCATGGATTGATGTACTTCGCAAATCGAATTTGGGTTCCAAATCACAATAATCTTCATACCTTTATCATGAACGAAGCTCATCAAACTCATTATTCTATTCATCCTGGCTCCAATAAAATGTACATGGACCTGCGCGGTCAATATTGGTGGCCTGGAATGAAGAAGGATATAGCAACTTATGTAGCTAAGTGCCTCACGTGTACGAAGGTTAAAGCCGAACATCAACATCCAAGTGGATTACTTGAGCAACCCGAGATCCCTATGTGGAAGTGGGAACACATATCTATGGACTTTATAACCAAGCTACCCTGAACCTCTCGAGGAAATGATAGCATATGGGTGATCGTTGACCGATTGACCAAATCGGCACATTTTATACCCATACATGACACTTATAAGGCATCAAGGTTAGCTCATGTATACATTGATGAGATTGTAAGTCATCATGGGGTACCTTTTCGCATCATATCCAACTGAGACGCTCGCTTCACTTCGCATTTTTGGTCGTCTATGCAAAAACTCTTAGGTACTCAATTGGACCTAAGCACGGCTTACCATCCTCAAACTGATGCTCAAACCGAGCGAACAATCCAAACCTTGGAGGATTTTCTATGCCTGTGTGTCCTTTACTTTGGTGGTGATTGGGATACGCATCTACCGCTCACGGAATTTTCATATAACAATAGTTACCACTCGAGTATCAAGATGGCACCATTCGAAGCACTTTATGGTTGTAACTATCGTTCACCGGTCTGTTGGACCAACATTGGTGAAAACTTCATCATTGGTTCTGAACTTATACAAGAGACGACCGATAAAGTTTCTATCATCCGCAAGAACCTTGAAGTGGCAAGAGTTGTCAAAAGAGCTATGCTCATAAGCGACATAAGCCATTGAATTCCAAGTTGGGGAGATGGTTCTTCTTAAGGTTTCATTGTGGAAGGGTGTGGTTCGCTTTGGAAAGAAGGGTAAATTGCCTCCAAGATTTGTAGGACCTTTCAAAATCCTGAAAAGGATTGGGAAAGTGGCTTATAAACTGGAACTACCTTTCGACTTTAGTGGAGTTCATCCTATGTTCCATGTTTTAAACTTGAGGAAATGCTTGGCCGACGAAAGTCTGTTTGTTCCGCTGGAAGACATTCAGATTGACAAGTCATTGCATTTTGTCAAGAAACCTGTTGAGATCATGGACCGCGTGATGAAGAAGACTAGAACCACAACAACCCCAATCGTCAAGATTCGTTGGGAGAATAAACGTGGCGTTGAATTTACTTGGGCACACGAGGAGCACATGAAGAAGAGATACCCATTCTTATTTGTATAGTTTCATTTTTCTTAATTTCGGGACGAAATTCTTTTAAATTGGGGAGACTGTAACATCTCGTATTTTATTGTTAATTAAAAGTTAATTTCATTTATTTTTTCAAGGGCCATTGTTGTCAAACTTGAAATTTATAGGTGAATTAAGCTTATTTTCCTAGTTGTTATTAAAATGTAATGTATGAAAGCTAACAATTAAAATATTAAATTATGCAATAAAAATAATTATGATAATACTAATAATGATAACAATAATAATAAGGTATAATAATGATAATAATACTAGTAATACTAACTAAAATAATAATAACAATAATAATAATATTAATATTAATATTAATAATAACTAACTACTAGTAGTATAAACAATAACAATAATAACTTATAAAAGTTTTTAATAAAGAATAATGATTAAACTTAAAGTTTATCTAAGTCAAGGGGGAAGTTTTGTTAATTTTGAAACATTAACTAACATTTTAAAGCTTAAAATTATACAAAATAAACTAGAGGGACCATTTGTATAATTATTTATAAACCCAACCCAACACCCTTTCTCTCTCCCCGATCTTTCGGCCACCGGCCGGCGCCGGCGAGGTCCAAGACCCATTAAATCGCGTAAAATGAACCCAAAACGCTCCTAACCGGTTCATGGAGACGATTTGAACATAATTATGAACTTAAATTATGTTAAAACACCGGTTACAAACCTCAAACGATCGTATAACTGATACCTTTAATTCCATAGTCGTTCGAGCATTAAATCTCTAATAATAATCCAATTAAACGAACCTACAAAATCATCTAACTATTCCTAATCAAACACTACTTCCAATTTCATCTGAAACACACATGGATTACACCCCGATTACCCTTTGAAGGCGCGACCTGCAACTCGACCAAAATCTACCTCCTGAGCATTATTAACCACAATTGATCGAGGGCTTCGCATTTGAGTCATCATTCGAAGCTATCTGCGAGTTTAGTTGGATTATCATTGGGGATTTCTCATCCATTGTGTACCACGGCCGGGACTTGTTCTTCGATTAGGATCACCTTCAATTCAACCATTTTCGGGTAATTAAACACGTACATGTACTCGGTTTCACATGGGAACAAAAGTCCTAAACTTAATTTGGTTAACAACATCGATTTAATGCTCAATTTGATTCAAATTCAAAATAGGGTTCTAGGATTTGGGGATTCTGTTATTATGTTTTTTAATGTTTTAAAACCAAGTGATACCAAGGCCACGGCCCTGGTTCACTGGTTAAGACTCTTGCACCTTCATCATGAGGTCGTGGTTTCGAACCCGGGCACCCTCATGTAAATTTTTTAGGCTTTTTCAGCCTTATTTTAATTATAAAAAGTTCAATAAATATAAAACGATTTTTTTCAAACTTTAAATATTTTTAAATCATCTAAATATTTTCTGTAAATTAATTCTCGTACAACCTTTTAACATTTTATTATAAAAATTATTTACAAATGCTATAACTAAATAATTTTTATAAAAGTTGATTTATATATAATAAATTAAATTATTAAATTGTTATCGAACCCTATGTTATTTTTGAATAGGAATTAATCATGATAATTATAAAATTTAAATATATTTTCTAATTTAATTCACAAGTTATTTACAAGGATTTAGTTTCTTTAAAATTTCAAAAATGGTACTTTTATAAGGGTTCACTAATATTATTTATAAAACCCCCAAATTCTATTACCCTAGTTCACGTTAAATCGTTAATCTTATTATTAACCTAAATCTTGTAAACATATGCATAATTAGGTACCTTGTGACGATTCACGTTGGAACACACCTATTTTTGTTCTTATTAATTGTCATCCTTATACTTATTGACCATGTGAGTTTTCCTTGCCCCTTTTTATATTTTCACACTAATTTGGGGTGAAACATGATACTTATTCTTATACACTTGTAAACGTTTAAACTTGTAAGCACTAGCAATTCATATTTTTGTTATGGTTATTTGTGTGTTGTAAGTGTTTATATGAGATACATATTTTTGTTTGCAATCATTAACTATTGTTAGCCTGCCGACGTCTTAGATCATTGGGCCTGACAAGCCTATTTGGTGCTAAATCCGAGGTATTGTCGGCTCCTGATAACGTATTCTTGTTCATCATGGAACCAAATACACTTAGCCAATCTTATATACTTGTAATCAAGTCGAGGTTTGGTTGTAACAATATGTGTTCTATAACCTTACTAACTTATGACCTATGACATGAATTGCTACTTGTAACCTTATCATATTATGTATGAAAACCTTAGAAACTCACCAACTATTTATAGTTAACCTTTTATTTTTATCATGTTTCAGGTAACCCCCAAGTCTAAAGTGGTCTTTTGAAGCTTGCAATAAAACTAGGACATGGACCTAGTTAAATAATTAAATGTTTATGTAATGTTTTGTTTTGTTTGGAACTTATTTCATGTTTGAGACTTATCTTTGTAATGCCTTTTGAAACTTATAATTTTAATATTTACATTTAAATATAGCGTTATGTGGTTGTGAACAATCTTAACCCTCACATCTCGATGTTCCGTCGTCAGGTTGGGGTGTGACATCTACAAACTCCCCCTTGGACCTAGTTCACTCTATTGTCTAACATTCTTCATCGGCTCTTTAAACTTCTTGTACTTCTCCTCCTTGTAACTCCTGCATGTATTTCGAATGCAAAGTAGAGACTTATCACATTTTGGAACTGGAGGGCGTGTACAATGTCTTGCACGTCATAGAACAGTGGCCACTTTTGTAAAGTGTAGACATCTTAGAAGACAAGTTAGTTAGCCACATTGGGTCAAATACCCTGATAGTTTCCATATTTCCATCTCTGTTCAGAACTATGACCGCCTCACCTGTTCTCCAGCCATAGTACCACCACTTGAAGTGTGGAGTGAAGTCCTGAGGCATTTCCCTTTGAGGTGTTCTTGACATCATGCGCGGAGTACTCGACTTCAGCACTATCTTTGGCTTTCCAGTAATAGCATCAACTTCAGACCGTTTGATATACCTCGTCGGTTGTTGTGGTTTAAAGTTGACCCACCTGGTGTGGTACTCTTTTTGTAATGCAGCCTCAAACCAGCCTGACATCTTTCTTGGGTCATCATATAACAGCTTCAGTTTGGCCAGCTGGTTGAGCTCAAAACCAAGGAGAGTCTTCAGATCATGTGGGAATCTGAAGTACTCGATTCCCTTCTCCCTCTTGACAGAATATACATTTAGATCTTCAAAATAGGTCCGCGTGATAATCTTTCCTAACACCTTGTGATGCTTCTTCACTTTGTAGAGCTAGGTGTAGGCACTTGGCTTTGGAGCAGCGCGTTGGGCTTGGATCTCCGCAAAACATGCCGCCCATTCAGCCTTTTTGATGTTGACATCAGCGTCCGAGGCTTGGGCTTGATCCAAATTTTGTTCTGACTCTTGCTCCATCTGATCCAGTTTCTCGAACGTATCACTGACAAGAGTGTCACCCAGATTGGGGACTACATTACCCTTTTTATCAGCATACTCTGGATAGTGTTGGACTGTGACATCTTCAATTTCTATATCGTCCACATCATTAAGCTCTTCGTCACTAGCCACGTCAACAGTAGGGGCATCTTTGACTATTTCATCAGGATTCAGCCAGAACATCTCCGCCAGTTGCTCATCAGTAAGATCATGAATTATTTCTCCTTCTTCAGGAGTATAACTCACAGAGCTCCTGACAATCCCTTGCAAATCTAGTATCACAGTGAATTGAGACTTGATTTGTTGTAAGGGAGCAACATCGTACTGGGCTTGCTGAGATGGTTGATCTGCTTGATTTAAACATTTAACACATCAATCATTTGTAAATAATCAAGACATTTAAATAGCAATATATATATATATATAATATATATATATATAATATATTATATATATATATATATATAATATATATATATATATATATATAAAAAACATTAGGTACATAAGTTTAATACATGATTCAATTACACAAGATTTAAATTACATAACGTCTAAATATTACTTTTATCTTGAATCATGTGCTCTTCTTCAGGCGAGGCTGAGGTTGAGGCATTGTTAGGGACCGTGTATGGTACAGATTACTAACTGATTTACGTGTATACCAACTCAATAGTGCAGAATCCTATTTTAATGGCAATCCAATAAGTGAGAACGCGTGTAAAATCAATCCAAGAATGTAACTAAACGTCAAGAATGATAGTAGGATGATTTACAGCGATCTATGAACTTGGAATAGGTGTTCTAGGGTCTCTGGATGGCTAGGGTGCGATTTAGTGCATAGGTATTTGAATTGTTGTGTTGTCCACGAATTAAGTGGTATTTATAGGTTAGGGTTTCTCATTCGTATGATTGAACCATTAGTATGGTTCAGTCGTGCAACTGAGTCATACGATTGTTCCATCCGCATGACTGAGGCTTCAGTCGTGTGACCGAGTCAATCTCATGTCACAATCGTGCGACTGATCCAGTCTCCTAGTTTAGTCATGTGACTGGTCCATCTGCATGAAAACATCACACGATTAAGTTTAAGCACGTTTCTCAATCATTGTTGACTAAGAACTATGTAAACAATCACAAACCTATATAGTTAGTTCAATAAGCGTTAACACACAATAATCAATAAAAATATTAAACATTATAAGCATAAACCACACATTGTATTTCATTCAACCCATTCTATTACAAATATGTAAGACATGAAAGACATTTTACATTAAGCTCACAAAGTAGGTACATATGTATCTACAAACTCCCCGTTGGACCTAGTTTACTCTATTGTCTAATATTCTTCATCAGCTCTTCATATTTCTTGTACTTCTCCTCCCTTGTAACTCCTGCATGTATTTTGAATGCAAAGCTGAGTCTTATTAAGTTTTAGAACTGGAGAGCTTGTACCATGTCTTGCGCGTCATAGAACAGTGGCCACTTTAGTCTCTTCCCTTTCTTGCCATAGGGGTGAGCCATTCTCTTCTTCCTTGTGCCTTTAGACACTATGGCTCCCCCTTGGCTGGATGGCGGGTTCGGGGTATATGATAGATCTGTATCAGCAGCAATAGCATTTCCGGACTGCCCTTGGCGTCCACAAACCGCCTGCATACCTCTCTCTGTGGCTACGACACGGCTCCCCACCATTCACACCAGAGACTCTTCCTTTGATTCCTCCTCCTCCATCTGAAAGTCAGGGTGTATAGGAGCTGGTTCGGTTCCACCCTTACCGTCCCCTCCCTGATCAGAATCATGATCATCGCCATCGGAGTCATCAGAGGGTAGAGCAATATGCTTTACATCTGAATCACTGTCCTCGTGACGCCACTTTCGCTGAGCTGGCGCCACGTAGTCTTCTCTCGCCAAGTGCCCAAACAGTCTCTTTACAGGGGGCGTTACCTGCTTTCCCCTGTAAACCTTCATTCTCCCAAGAGTAGTATCATCCATGATCTCGAGAGATACAATATCATGGCTCTCCTATAGGGTGTGCACGGTGTAGATATCGCTCGATAAATCCTCGATCTCTTTAGGAATGCTATAATCCTAGCAAACTCAGCAGTATTCCGAGTGGTGGCATCCAAGTGAGCACAAATATTGTGCTTAGTGTTTATGATCCACCGATCTGCCATGAACCTGTAACACAAGACACATACATATTAAATCAGCACATAACAGAAGCCATTTCACTTTAATTGTTTGAGATCAGTCTGGTTTATTCGTGTGATTGATAATACGATTGAGTTCAGTCTGTGGATTTGGTATGTGACCGACTTCAGACGGGCGACATAGCATGCGATTGGGTTCAGTCAGGCGACTGAGCCTGCGACTGGGTTCAGTCGGGCAACTGAGGCTGCGACTGGGTTCAGTCGGGCGACTAAGCCTGCGACTGGGTTCAGTCGGGTGACTAAACTCATACGCCTCGTTCATTCGGCCGACTGAGTCATTTGCCCAGCTCAGTTGTGTGATTGAAGTTCATTAGGGTGTCCAATCGAATGACAGACTGTCTGTTCAATTGAAATTCAAATTTGAGCAAAACTTAGTATTAGACTTGGTGGTTTGGCTCATTAGTCTCGCAAGTGACCGATATAACCCCTAAAAACTTTCTATTTCACGAAATACTCAGTTTTATTAGTTAATTTTACAAACTAAGTCTCGGTTCCATTTAGGTCTGAATTCAGTCATTTAGGGTAAAATTTGATTCCCATTTGAGTAGATTGCACCGCATTGTACCTGTGTAAACACTGGCAATCGTCAGAATACAACAAATTGAAGTCAAGCAAGGTCAAAGGAAAATCGGGCAGAGTAACGGCACTATCGGGGGATTTTAGGGTGAATGAGGAGTGATGAGCATATACGACCAACTTTAGCCCTATTTATACTGAATCTGGTTTCAATCGGGCGACTGGATCCGTACTCTCTTTTCATTCGTGCGATTGGATCTCAGTCGTGCGATTAGTTCAGTTGTTCACATTCAGTCGGCCGACTGGGTTTCAGTCAGGCGACTTACTCATTCGGTCAACCCCATTCAGGCGACTAGCTCATTCTTGTAAGCCAGTCGTGTGTATGGTTCATACTCATGCTCCATTCGGTTTACTGGTTCATAAGTATGGTCCAATCATAAAATGGATCATACACATGATTTTGAATTTATGACCATTTGACACTTAACACCTTTTAACTTTTGATTAAACATTTTGAGCATTCGATCATCTCAAACATGACCATTTTAACTTAGACAACCTTGATCACCTCAGACGTGATCCTTTTAAAACTATTTGAAAACCCTTTTGGTCAGCTTAGACGTGACCCTTTTTAGTGAGTAGATCCTAGATAGAATTCCAATATGTAGTCCAACTTTTAACAACTAAACTGACAAACTTAAACAAATGAAACTACTAGAACTAAGGACAGAATTTAAAACATATTTTTGTGATTTTGTGTGAGGTGGAAATCTGAAGATAGAAATCTAATAGATTTATTTCTTGAGTAGGCAGCTTTAAGTTATTTTGACCATAAGTAGAATGATTCATTATGGAATCATACAGGTAAATCAAATCATTCGGGACATGCTACCAAAATCTTTTGATGCTAGATTCTTGTTTTCATCGAGAGTCATTAGCAAGTTTAGGAAATCATACTAGTATTATAATATGCACACATTGATTGAGACTTTCAAGAATTTCCGCCACGATGATTGTTAGTATACTTTTCCACTTAAATCCATACACAGACTTTTGACACAGATTGGTGATACAGTAGGTTAAATTATTTCAACAAGCATTTGTGGATCCCACGCTTATATGGTAATCAACATTCCTTAAGAGATTTTTGAGCGGTCTAAGGGTAGTATTCAAGAAGAAACTATTATTAGAGCTTTCAAAGAGAAGCCAAGCCTCAGGTCAGTGCCACCGCACAACAAAGAGGCGGCAAACAACAATGAATTCTAGGATAGCTAGGTTATGCTTATCCTCAGGTCAGTGTCACCGCACAACAGAGAGGCAGACAACCTATCTTCTTATTTGAGCAATTTTATTCTTTTTTTTCACACAGATCGCACCAACAACATAGGTTATTAGTTTGATTGTTTTTTGCATTTTTTGTCATGTGCTTTTGCTCATATTATGGTCATCCGCACACATTTATGGCATTTATTCTGCTCGTCGCCCCTTATTGGAACTCTGTTGATTGTGTTAACTAGGGATAAGATGATAACCCACAGCTTGTTGAACAACTTAGTTTGATCTTGAGATCACCAACAAGGTCTACTTATCTATTGTGTTTAATCTACTGACACATCATCTAATGGTCTAGTAACCTCTAGGTCTACTTTCTCCATGTTACCTTAGTAATAGCTAGTTTTACTATCATTTTTCCCTTCATTTTTGTTTAGACTTCTCAGAGTTATACTTTGAATTTCGCATCTAATTTAATATAAATCTTTTTAATGTCCCAAATTCTTTGTTCCTGTGTACTATCATTTTTCATAGTCGTTGAATCGATATCTCAGAAACGATCTCATTTCTTTTAACTTGCTTGTTCTCCTCCCTCTCCCTTTTTTATTTTTTTATTTTTTTGATACTAACTTAACTTATTCTCCCCCTAAAATTCTAAAACAGTAAAAGATTTGCGTTTTTAGAATTTTAATAGGCGAAGAAATAAAACCACTAAAATTAATTAAATAAAATAAAATAAGATAAAAGAAAATAAAAGAAAAATGGACTCAACACATCGGACTAATCATGTTCATCTTCTGGAATAACATCACTTTTCTTTTTAACACCGTTGACCTCTAACAGATATAGAAAACGTGGTTTATCCAAAGGCTTTTGTGTAGAGGTCAGTGTGTTGAAAATCCGTATTTATTTTAACCTCATCAATTAAATGTTTTTCAAAGCAATCATGTATATAATGATATTTAATTCCGATGTGTTTGGCTTTAGGATATTGGACCAGATTTTAAGTTACGGCTATTGTAGCAGAATTATCAACAAATATAGGAGTATTAGAGAATTGCAAACTGTAGTCCCGCAATTGCTGTTGAATCTAGATGATTTGTGAACAACAACTTGTAGCAGCAACATATTTGGCTTCACAGGTTGACAGAGCAACCGAGGTTTGCTTCTTACACTGCCAGGTTACTAATCTACTTCCAAAGAATTGACATCCAGCTGACATGGACTTGTAGTTCATTTTGCATCTGCCATAATCCGAGTCACTATACGCGGTAAGCTCAAAGTCGTCATTATGAGGATACCACAACCCAAGTGTTGGTGTTCCCTTCAGATAACAAAATATCCTTTTAACCCCAATAAGATGGTTAACTTTTGGTTTCGCCTGATATCTTGAACAAAGACACATCGCATACATGATATCAGGTCTTGAGGCAGTGAGGTACATGAGGGATCCAATCATTCCTCGGTACATGGTGGCATCAACCAGATCACCATTCTCGTCGGGTGCTACATCATGGTTTGTAGCAAGTGAAGTCCCAGCTGCGGAAGCATTCTCCATGTCAAACTGACTGAGAATATCCCCTACATACTTGGTCTGATGTAGAAATATCCCTTTTGGTGTTTGATCCACCTGTAACCTGAAAAAGAACTTCATCTCTCCCATGGCACTCATTTCAAATTTTGCTTTCATTACTGCTTCAAATTCTTTACATAAGTCTTTGTTCTTGAAACTAAAGATTATGTCATCAACATAAATCTAAACAAGCAGTAGATCACCATCCTTTTCTTTGATGAACAATGTACAGTCAATTACACCTCTGCAGAATCAGCGTTTCACAAGGTGCGTTGAGAGTTTTTCATACCATGCTCTTGGAGCTTGGTGAAGCCCGTAGAGAGCCTTATCCAGTTTGTAAACTCTGTCCCGATGATATGGATCTTTGAATCCCTCAGGTTGGCTGACGTACACTATTTCTCGGATTTCACCATGAAGGAATGCACTTTTAACATCGAGCTGATAGACTTTAATCTTCATATACGATGCATAGGCTAGGAAGATACAGATGGCTTCCATTCTTGCCACGGGTGCAAACACTTCGTTGTAATCAATTCCCTCGACTTGTCGAAATCCTTGACTACAAGTCGAGCCTTGTTCCTGATTATGACCCCTTGGTCATCTTTCTTGCATTTCAAAACCCATTTGGTGCTAATTACCTTAGCACTTTTAGGACTATCCACCAGTGTCCATACACCTAACTTCTTGAACTAAAGAAGTTCTTCTTGCATGGCACTCACCCATGCCTCATCGTTAGGGCTTCACTGACGTATTTTGGCTCAAACTGAGACACAAAACAATTATATGCACCATCGTGAAGATATCCCTTTTCCATTAACAAGGCATAATCAGCTGAATATAGCTGATTTCTCGTCTGAACTCCTGATCTGACATCCCCAATGATGTTGTCCAGAGGATGATAGACATTGAGGCGTGATCCAGGAGTGGTTGGTACAACTATCTCATAATCAAGATTATGAACGTTTGGTTCCGTATCTGAGGTAGTGGGAGTGTGAGGTTCTGAAGACTCAGAGGCATCAACGTCAGATGCTTGTGGACTTGCAGTAGTAGGAACCCGTTCCTCCTGATCGTTCTGATCATTCTCCACGGCTTCATCGTCAGAGGAGGAGTCACTTACCTCAAGTGCTCCCCCTGATTGACTAGGCAACTCACCTTGTGAACCAGATGTTGTAGAGTCTTGTGTTGGTGTGTTTAAGACATCATACATCATTTTGGTTGCTAACTTATCGTCAGAAGTGGAGAGAGGATGTTGAAGGACTTGAAGAATCCATCATAGTCAGAAAAGAATGCGGGTCCTTTTCCAGTAGGAGGGGTGGTGTATCTCTAAACGTCGATGTTACACCACACTTCTACTTGACCCGTTGAGTTGCTGTAAACTCTCTTATTCAGTATGTTGTATCCCAGAAAGATTCCCTCTTCAGCCTTCTCGCTAAACTTGCCTTCCTGAGTTTTCTTCAGCAATTTAAATGGTGCGCCAAACGGTTCGAGGTGCTACAGATTAGGTTTATGTCGTTGTAGCAACTCATAACACGTTTTTCCATGTCGTTTAACCACCATGACTCGATTCAAAGTGTAACATGCATTTGCCACTGCCTCGTTCCAGAATTGGATAGGCAGTTTCGAGTCTGCTAGCATCATCCTGGCAGTCTCTATCAAGCTTCTGTCATTCCTTTCGACAACCCTGTTCATCTGTGGAGTGTAGGCAGATGTGAACTGATGTACAATTCCCTTTTCTTTGCAAAATGCCTCCATCCATTGATTCTTGAGCTCTGTTCAGTTGTCTGAGCGAACTTGTCTTACCTTTAACTTGTACAGAGATTCTAGTGTAGTTACTAACTCTTTGAATGACTCAACTGTTTCTGATTTTGATTTCAGACACATTACCCAAGAGAATCTTGAGTAGTCATCTGTAACTACATAGCATTACAAGTCGCCGGCGATGCTCCTTGTACTAACTGGACCAAACAGATCCATGTGAAGAAGCTCAAGAGGCAGTTCTATGGAATGAACTTTCTTTGCCTTATGAGACTTCTTAGTCAGTTTGCCTTCCTTGCATGCGACACAAAAATCTGGTAGTTGGAAGTTTTTTACATTTACTCCTTGCACTAGATTATTCTAGATCAAGTGGTTCATCTTCCATGGATTGATATGCCCTATTCTCCTATGCCAGGAGATAGAATCCTTCTAGTAGCTTTTGACAAGAAGCACTGAACTTGATGATCTGTTGTGGAGGCCTTTGACAAATCCAAGACGTAAAGGTCATTATATCTTGAGACTCATGAGACTGACATTGAGACTAACATTAAGACTTGGTCCTCCGGGATCATGTAGTCCTTTTTCAGGACATAGCACTTCTTATTGTCAAATACTACTTTAAATCCTTTGTCACATATTTGGGAAATAGAAAGCAAATTATTTTGAAGTTGTTGAACATAGTTTACTTTGTCAAACTTCACTTTCTGATTCCCCACTTCCCCTTGAGCTGTGATATAACCTCCTTTGTTTCCAGCAAATGAAACATGGCCTCCTTTTATTTGTTTGACGTTTGACAGGAGCGCCCGGTTCCCAATCATGTGTTTGGATGCTCCGCTATCTACAATCCAAGTGTTTGTTTTAGCACTATAGCGAACACCCTGCACATTCAATTGAAAACATTAGTTAAGGTGAGGGACCCAAGCCTTAACCGGCTTGGGTGTCCCAGAGGCATCACACATCATAAACTCTACCCATTTTCCATTAGAGGGTGAGGGAAGATCATTTTTCTTTTTGTTCTCATTACCAGACATTAAAATAGACTTTTCTTTCCATAAGCCAGCTTTGTGCAAGGCCTGTTTGTGGTAAACAGACGACTGGCTAATGGGTTGAACTTTAGGTTCATTGACCCTTTTTGGTGGAGTCATGGATCTCCTTTTTGAAGAGCTAGGTTTAGTGTCATAAAGTTCAATTTTCTACCTTGGAGTCTGATAATAAGGACAAGTAGGCACGATACGTCCATACTTTCCACAGTTGTAGCATGATCTACTTTCGACATGATGGAGTACCTGTTTCTGCGGAGAAGTGTGTGACACACGTGTGACTTTATTCAATTTGGGTTTAGACACTTCTTGTTTTGATGTTTTAACTTGTTTAACAAAATTAATTGTTTGAAACTTGTTAACATCTTTACTCTTTTGTTTACCTAGACTTGGACATGATGCACGTGTTTGGTTAACATGTATGGTCTTTTTAGGTTTAGACGTACACGTGGTTGAACCTGACTTTATATTAACCTTTTCAAATTGTTCATTTAGATTCACAATAGGCATTTTACCTTTTGATTTAGAAGTGGCCTCCTTTTGTTTAGTGCCAGATTCATTTGGTTTACATGTGGAATCTGGATCACTTACAAGAGGAGTGGACACCACATGATCCTTGATTGGGTTGTTATTTATTGGTTTGCTTTTGGCATTCAGCAAGGTCTCATGTGGTGGTGGAACCACTTTATAACCCAATCCCTCTCTGTTGTTACGTTCTCTCACTAAGTGTTGGACAATGTGAGAACTTGTCCAACTCTGTAGTTTTTGTTTGAATGAATTTACTTCGACTTCCAAAACTACTTTTTTGTTTCTTAGTGTCTTTTAGGGAGTTTAAATAGAACTTAATGTCATTAGCTTGGTTAAAAGCCACAACTTCAGTTTCCCTAAGTTGTTTATTTAACAGTTTTATTTTTTCTTTATAACTGTGCTCATTTAATTTTAAAATATGATTTGCTTCAGTGCATAGTTACAAGTCCTTTACCAGGCTATCATTATGATCTAATAACCTAGAAAAATTGAAATTATGCTTTCTCTAAATTTATTACAATCAAAACAAGCATGATTATTGAAAAGTTTATTAGTGGAACTTACCGGAGATGGTGCACTTGAATCAGCCATCAAAGCAAAGTCTGACTTTTCTGTTTCTGGTGATTCTGAACTTGTTGAACTTGTCCCTTCTTCAGGCAGATGATCAATCACAGTTGGAGTTTCATCATATTTGACATCGCGAGTTCCACTGCAATATCACCTTCGCTTGCTGAGTCGTCATCTAAATCCTCAACACTAGCCATGTTGGATTCTCCCGGAGACACAAACCGAAAGCTCCAATCTTGTCCTTCGTCATCCTAAGCAGTCAAGGCCTTAGGATCCTTGCTTGACGAAGTAGGACTACTTGTGGATTTATCCTGACGATTGAAAGATGAGAATGGATTCCCATTTCCTATCTTCTTGGGCTTCACACACTCATGTTTGAAGTGTCCCTTCTCTCCACAATTGAAGCAGGTAACTTTGGTTTTGACAAAACCAAAAGTTGTGTCCTTAGTGGCAATCAGGTTCTGTCCGGCTTCTTGACAAACTTTTTAGCTCTCCGGACAGCACTTTCTAAGGCCCACATGATGTCCATTCTCTCCAGCTCTGTCTCATCTACTTGCTCGTAGTCCTCATCTACCAGATGGCAGTTCCCAATCTTCCCAGCAACTAGTCCATCATAGGAGTGAACGACAGCTGCTAGGAGATCCATATGCTCTTTAGCTACCTCAACAGTCACATTCCCGAGATTCTCGGTCTTCAATTTTGTAGCATTCGCTTAAGGTGCTATGTATTGGGTGCAAGAGGACCCTTACGTGTCAGATCCTGAAGTAGTAGCTTGAGATGGAGCAGCTAAACTCGACACAAATGCCATTTGAAGTGGTGCTCCAGACGTTTTGGCTTGTGGAGTTGAGTTGTACAGAGACGGGTTCTGATCATATGAAGACTTTTGAGCCCTGTACTTCATCCTCAACTCTTCCTCTCTCAGCTTTAGAAAGAAGTCATTGATATCTAACTTTGCTAGCATATCATTCTGTCTGAGGTTGGATACAAAGGAAACCCACTTCTCTCGCAAACCCATCTGCAAAGTTCGACACCTTGTTTTCCATAAATGTTGTAACTCCATGAGTGTGCAGCTCACTCATCAAGTGGTAGAATCGATCGATGATGTCATCCAAGCTCTCCTTACCCATTGATGAGAAATTGTTGAACTCCTTCTTCAATGCTTTTGCCTTTAGAGCTTTTAGTGATGCATTCCCGTCATACTGTTTTTCCAATGCATCCCACAGCTTCTTTGTTTGCTTGTTCTCAGAAAACTGATGGAATATGTCTTTAGGAATTGACTGAGTTAGCAATGCATATACTTTCTTCTCAGTATTGTACTTTACCTTTTGGCCATCAATCATGCCACCTAGGGTAAGTTTGACTCCATCAGCACCTACAGGCATGTTATACCCTGTCTCTATCGACTCCCACAGATTGAGATCTACTCCATTTAAGTAGTTCTCTAATCTTTGCTTCCATTGAGGGTAATCATCTAACGTTATGAGCTTAGGGGGTTTATTGTGATTCTTCACTTCATTTTCCAGAAGCAATAGATTTTGGATCCTTGAATCCCTCCCTGCGGTAAACGCTGAATATTGATCCTCCATTACTAATGACTTTAAACTTTAAAACAAATTGTTTTACTTATGCGCCTGAAGGAATGAGATTGAACACTTTGTGCAATTGAACAATGCGGTTGGCTCAGACATGCGAATGAACAAATGCGGATGGCTCAATCGTGCGAATGGGCAGTGTGGATGAACAATGCGAATGGGCAGTTCAGTCGTACGAATGGATGAACAACTGAGTCCAATCATGCATATGAGGGATGCAGATGGATTCAGTCGTGTGATTGAGTCAATCGTGTGACTAAAGCTGCTGAGTTTTGAGAATTCGAAGTTTTAGGTATTTTGACGCAAAAACACGAATTTCTCACTAACCCTAATTGCCATATGCCGGAAAATGTTAACTTTTGACCTGAAGACGTCGAAAAAAGATTTAGTTTTTGAGTGAAAAACGCAATTTTTATATCAAAACGCGATTGAATCACACGCAAATCAAGAACCAAAGCTCTGATACCACTTGTTAGGACCGTTTCGGTACGGAGTACTAACTGATTTACGTGTATACCAAACCAAATAGTGCGGAATCCTATTTGATTGGGGATCCAATCCGTGAGAACGCAAGTATAATCAATCTGAGAATGAATCTAAATGTTAAGAACGATTGTAGGATGATTAACTGCGATCTATGAACTTGGAACAGGTTATCTTAGGTCTTTGGACGGCTAGGGTATGATTTAGTGTGTAGGGATTCGAATTGTTACGTTTTTCCATGAATTAGGTGGTATTTATAGGTTAGGGTTTTCCATTCATGCGATTGAACCATTTGCATGGTTCAGTCGTGCGACTGAAGCATGCGGTTGATCCATTCACACGACTGAAGATCAGTCATGCGACTGAGTCAATCTCATGTCACAATCGTGCGACTGATCCAGTCTCCTGGTTCAGTCGTGCGACTAGTTCATTAGTAGAAGTCTTCATGCGTATGGTCCATTAACATGGTCCATTCCTATGAAAACTTCACACGATTAAGTTTAAGCACGTTTCTCAATCATTATCGACTAAGAACTATGTAAACAAGCACAAACCTATATAGTTGGTTCAATATGCGTTATCACACAATAATCAATGAAATATTAAACATTATAAGCATCATCAACACATTACATTTCATTCATACCCATTCTGTTACATATATGTAAGACATGAAAGACATTTTACATTTGAGCATCTAAACTAGGCACACATGTATCTACACACTGCACCACACAACACACATACACACACACGATACACACACTTCACACACACATAACACACACACACACGCTGCACACACACAACACACACACACGATACACACACTGCACACACACATGACACACACGTCGCACACATACAACACACACAGGTATACACACATTATGCATTACTGCTACGCATATATACATACACACACAGTCGTATATATGTATACATACACAAGCTGCTGCACATACATACATATACACACACAACACCCACTCATACACACACATACATTCATACACATACACGCAGTATATACATACATATTCAACCTGCGTACCCACATATATATGCAATATATACATACACAACCGGTACACACACACACGTGGTTCATACGCATACACACATACATATATATATATACACTGCTGTGTATATATACCCGTTGTGTTCGGTTCCTTTTCGGCACCGGAAAACGACACGAGATACATACGTATATATGTACACATGAGAGGCCACACAAACCAAACCGAACAACCGAATCAATACATGGACCAAACCATGGTACGACACGAAACGAAACGCGACAAAACGAAGTTCATAATGATCGGTTACCTGCGAAACGATTTAACGGCGAGGCGGCGGGAACCGGCGGTGGCTAACGGCGGCGAATTGGGCTTGAAAGGGTGGTGCACGGCGGATGGCGAGGGGAGCAACGGTTTCACGGTGCGGGGGGGTGTACGATTAGGGTTGACCGATTTTAAGAAATATATATAATATTCATATTTACATTTAGACCCTAGACTTTAATTAATTAGTCCCTCAAGTTTAGTTAAATTACAATTCAAACCCTGGACTTAATTATAATAATAATAATATTAATAATAATATTAACAATATTTACGGTAATAATAATAATAACAATAAAATAAATTTTATTATTAGCGTTAGTTAATATTAAGGTTGGCACGAAAAGGAGATGTGACGAGACTCGGTTCGAAAATATTAATTACGCAAAAATAATAAATACGCGAAAAAACAATTAACGGATTTCGAGTCAATTGACGGAGCCGATGGCGATGGATGTCAGAGTTAACATTTATATGTTATTACAATAAAAGCCCGGACTTTTTCACTTGTGAGAATTGTTTCTTTCAAGCTTGATATTTCCTTCCGTATACGTATGTGTGTGTATACATATGTATGTAAGCAGATATGTATATGTACACATATATATAAAGATATATGGTTATGATAATTGAGAACACGTATCTTTACAACTATGACAACTCATACCATAGTTTATATTTTTAAAAAGTTGGTCATAGTTTCAAGATATTTATGACTTTTAAATGATTTTAATGATACCATTTACTTAATAAATAATTACATCTTTTGGACACGTGCATCATAAGGTTTCACCTCATAAAATTTACTCGCAAAAACTTGTTGACCTATTTGACCATGGAGGGAAATTGACTAGCATTCCAGAGATAAGATACAATAGAGCTATAATCACCTTTTAAACATTATTAAGTAAAACGTTTTTGTCATTATTGTGATATCAGTTGGTTATTCAGAAATAATCACCTTTTAAACATTATTAAGTAAAACTTTTTTTGTCATTATTGTGATATCACTTGGTTATTCAGAAGAAGAAATAAGATGACCTGAGATATCATCTTACAATACTTAGATTTTGGGTTAAGACCATTTGCAATGATAATGATGTTATTATATTTCATACATATGCACAAATTAATAAGGTGATTGAAGTTTATGTTGAGTATATAAATTTCAAACCCTAAACTCTAACTTAGAACCCAATGTTGACTTAGGAGAGCTCACCCTTTCCATAATGATGAATTGAATGATGTGATGTTAATTTAGATGATGAGGGAAGTGAGCAAATTATGAGAGAGGTGAGGGAATTTATAAGGAAATTGTTGAAGGAAATGTTGAATGAAGTGATGATGATGATTTTGATTTGAGAACAAAAATTGTTAATATAATACAATTATATAATACCTGGTATATTAGTTTTATTTAGTGAAATAACTTTACTACTATTGGTTTTAAGACATCCAGAATGTATGAATTAAAGTTTGTGATCCATATGACAAGCAAAGTGTTGTCGTCGTCGTCATCATCGACGTCGTCGTCATCATCGACGTCGTCGTCGTCCTCCACTTCGTCGTTCCCGTCCTCGTCCTCGTCCCCGTCCTCGGCGGCGGCGGCGGCGGCCTCCTCGTCGTCGTCCTCGTCCTCGTCATCGTCCTTATCGTCCTCGTCCTCGTCCTCGTCGTCCTCGTCCTCGTCGTCGTCCTCGTCCTCGTCGTCGTCGTGATGTAAATATTTGGTAAATAGTATTTATTTAATAGTATAATACTTAATTAAAATTGAAAAAATATAAATTTAATGTTAATTTAATTATTATAAATCAATTAATACTTAATATAATGAATTTATTTATATGCATTAATTCGTGTATTAATTAAAATATGTTTATTAAATGAGTATAATTTAAGAACTTTTGCGTAAAACTATGTGATTAAATAGTTGTTCATGGTTTCTTACAAAAATAAAAAATTGTCAATCTATTTATGGGTTTTGTGTCAATATTAGAGATAATAAACTAAAAAATAAAAAAAACTCTCCTCTCCCACCTTTTTATGGACTCACATTGTTCCAAAACAGTTTGTTGCGCAACTCGAAGAAGAACGATTCATAGAATTCCAGATTTAGAGATACCAACAATCATAGCTTCAAATCCTAACCGTTTAGTTAGAAGGTCGATATATAAATAATGAGTTGGGTGTGTCTAGCAATTAGTCAACATTCAGGTATTCTCTAATAGCAGTTAAGAACAACTACATCTTATTTGTAGTTAAAAACGTTGCTTGTGGAGTAATAAAATCAATGATTTTTTCATTTGATAATTCTAGTTCAGTTCATACATAAACCAAAAGAGATGGTGGGCGTGTGTTGAGTGTTTAAGGGGCTTTTATTCTAGATTTTTTAAATTGAGGGTAAAAGTGTAACCAGATAAAAAATCAAAATAATACAATTGAGGATTAGATTCGTAAAACTAAAAGTTTAGAGAATAAATCCATGATTCATAGTAAAGCATATATGTAAAATGGTTTATATGCCCCTTATTTGATTGAGAAATTCAAATGGTTTAGCTAATAAGATGAAAATTGAAAATTTTGAAAATTATAAGACCCTAGATGCGAGAAAACAAACTAAGGGGGCGTAAACAAACCAAGCTGCTAGCTAACTGAGATCAGATTGATTAACGACTTGAGCTTTATCGAGTCTTAGCTGAGACTGAGCTAGAGCAGACTCATGATCCTAAACGAGCTTTTTACTTATATTGTTTTATTTGATTTATTAAATATATTTATATTTATAACTTATATAAAATTATGATAAATGCAAAGACACAATATGTATAATGTTATATATAAAATATATAATTATAAATACACATAAAATAAATATAAAAATAATAATTATATAATAAACGAGCTGAGACTGAGCCAAACTCAAGTTTTAAAAATAAACTCGAAACAAGCTTTAACCTATATTAGTTCGGATTTGGTTTGGCTCTGCTCGGCTCGACTTGACTCATTTGCAACCCTCGATAAAAGTGACCATTAATTTTCACCGAATCCAAGAAAGAAAGATGGCAATATACTCAAACAAGAAAACCTGTTTGTGAAATCCTAGCTTCAATCAACCCGCACCATTTACATAACCGGGGGACGATCGCCATTTTCACTAAGCAACTCCAAAATCTTTATCTTCGTCATCAGTTCTAGAACGTCTACAACATAATAGTCAACATGTAAGGGGATGGTTTGATGGTAAAAAGGTGTGTTTCCAACGAAATGGTTATGGGTTCAAATCTTTTGTTGTGCAGATTTGATGGATCTTTCGACAATAATAAGAGTTGTTGTTAAAAAAATTAATTCCTTGAGAAATCGTAATCTCTAGAACCGATCTATCCATTTTTGTTCGAATATTCGAAGACAAATCCGACGTGGAAGAGATGATTTTCCACAAACATAAACTAATTCCTTTAATGAGTAGATGTTCTGTATCTGGACAATAACGATTTTGGTGATATTGGGAACCAAATTATTTTCCTATTTTGATGATTATGTTTATGAAAAGGGATGCACTTGGTGATTTTGTTTGACGATTGGGGAATCCGATGGAGATCTATAACGAATGATTCGATTTCGTTTCCTATTTTTGTTTTTTTATTTACTAATATTCGTATACTCTGTTGGATTTTGTTTCCTATATTATTTTGTTTCCTACGAACTAATTTGTATAATTATTGTTCGATTTGGTTTCCTACGAATAAAGTCCTTCGATTTTGTATTCTAATGAATGGTTTGATTTGGTTGTTCTTGTTCTTCATGTGGATTTACCTTCCGATGGAAGCTGCGATAACAGGTCGACACAACACGATAATCTAAAATCCTTGTTGACACGAACACGAACCTGTTTAGTAACAGGTTACATAATAAGACATGTGAAAAACACGATAAAAAACCATGTTTTTTTGTGAAACAACTAAATAAGAGCAGTGGTGGATGTGTTCAATAATTGACAACTTGCTATGGAACTTTGAAAGTTTGAAAGATTTAAATGAAACGTGTGTTTAGTAATATGTATATGAATATATTATATATTCTAAACATTAAAAAATATAACAAGTCTTTATTAAGTCTTAACAGGTATTTAATTTGTTTAGATACGAATATGGTGTCTAAACATGTCGACCTGCTAAAGACACGAAACTTGTTAAGCTCAAACACGAAAACTGTTAATTTTGTGTTGTGTCATTTTAACAAGTTTGTGTCAAAAATTATAAGCACTAGCTTCCGTTTTATGCATCTAGGTCTAGTGATGATGATGAAGGCTTGGTATAAATAACTTTTGTTGAAGGGGGGGTGTATTTTGTTCAACTTTCATTAAGAAAACTAGTGTTATCATACTCGAATCACTTTCGTCGTAGAAATATAGATGAATCCATGCAGCTTACTGGGTCACTCAAAGTCATAAAGGGGGTTCGTAATCTCGACGAAAGGAATTTGATGGAACACTTTTTAGTCCAGTTTCATTTCATGCTCAACCAAATGTCCAAACATAATAAATTTATTTATATATATATGAATAAAGGAAGTGGTCATCAGCAATATTCTTTGGTTTGTTAATGGTTTTACCATTAAGGTTTCAAGAGTTTTCATTTTACCACCTCCCCAAAATGATGTCGTCAAACAGAAAAGATTATAAAGGGTATTTGTGTTGGTGTTGGGTGGTGTGTCCCCACTTTTGTTGCCGGTACTGGCGATGACGCTGGCGGTGGTGTCTGCATGCTGCTTTAGGTGGTGTCTGTTTTGCCTTGATAAGCGCCGATCATCAGGTTGCGATGCGAGAGGGGTTTGGGCTCTTGTGGAGGGAGAGGGGAACCGTTGCCGCCTCTGCCACCGTCAGCCGTTGCAGGGACCGTCGCTATGCCAACCGGCCTCCATTTGCTTGTTGTCGTGGTGCGCATTTAAAGTGGCCAAGATTTGTCGCCTTTCACACCGCCAGTGGTCTGTCGACTGCCTTTGGTGGCGTTTGTGTGTCCCTCAGGTCTGGGTTTACGCATCCTTTGGTGTTGATGGTGTTGGTGCAATAACCTATGTTGCCCTCTTATCTCTTTGTCTCTTCAAAACCTGTTTAGGATTTTTCAGATTTAACTCTGTTATGGTGTTTTTGTTGTTGGTTGTTGGTGTTGATGATTGGGCCTCAATGCATGGCCTGTGTGCAATGGAGCGTGGAACCTCGGCCATCGTCGGCGGGAGTTACTGAATCGAGACTTTGTTCTTTATCGATTTGTCCTTTATCTGGGTTACCTAAGTTCGTTTGGTCAATGATGATGAGGAGTCCCTCATCTGAGACTTCTTATTGCTTTGGTTGTTGTCGAGTACATGATCAACTCATGCTCTAAGGTTGACTTTTTTCTACTAATCGATGCATTAGAAGTTCAAAGAGTCGATGATGATGGCGATTTTTGCATCTGAGATTTTGTTGTTTTCATGTTGTAGGGCTGATTTTTGTCTCATGTTTAAAACTCACGACTGTTTTGTTTTGGATTTTGAAAGACGTGTGTCGATCATGATGACATGGCTCATCTGAGACCGAGCTTGAGCTCTTGTCACTTGATGGTCTGTTTTGAGGTTTGTCTTTGATTAATAGTTTTACTGGCCAGTGGGACAGACATATGTCGTTGATGGTGATGGACCTAGCTCCTTTGAGACTGAACTTGAGTTTGGTTGTTGTTGGGAAATACACATTTCGATGATGATGACCTTAGCTCATCTGAGACCGAGCTGGAGCTTATTTCACTTGACAATTTGATCTGGGATTTCTTTGATTAATAATTTTAATTGATGTTAAGAAAGACGGGTGTTGATGATGATGACCCTAGCTCATCTAAGACTAAGCTTGACCTCATTTCACTTGATGATTTGTTATAACAGGCCTTTGCTAATCTGAGTATTTTACTCTTGTTATGTTGTGTTGGTGTTATTATTAGGGAAATTTTTGTATCGATGATGATGACCTTTTGGTCTTTTGAGGGGGGGCATGTGCTCATATGAAATGATGCTTCTATTGGGTATATTATTTTGTTCATCATGTCTTCTTCACATGTTGTTTTGTTTCTTTCTTAGCCTGACTTATGTCTGATATCTTGTCAACACTTTACCTATGTTGATGGCTTCTTGATGGTCTGTTGATGGACCGTTATTCATTAGAAACACGTCATGCTAAACATATGTTTTTCTGAGATCAATTCGTATTTGTATGCTCTTACAACGATGTTTGGTTTTTTAGCGTGAATGTTGTTAATGTAAGCCCAAACCTGTATGTGGTGCGATTGTAATGAATGTAAGAAGAATTCTTTGGTCTCTAATCAGTTACAATTTCTCATGACAGTTTATAGGCGATAATGATAAAATAATTAGGTGTGACTTCGTTGTTTTGTTGCAGCAAATCACAATTTGCAGCCACAACGAGCCGCACATTCTGAGCCTTATGATCACCACTGCGTGGTAAAAGACACAATGCGCCGGTGATTATCTACCTAGTTAAATTTGATTTTAAATAATTTCACAAACTAAACATCACATAAAGCTTATATGACTATAGAATTACACTACATGTATGGTCAGTTTGATTTGATTTTAACCTAAAAACGAAACTAAAAACCAATATTTAGGGCTTTTAGTTTTTTAAATTGTTCGGTTTTGGTTTTAGGCTTTTACTTGGTTTTCACTTAGATTTTGATTTGGTTATGGTTTAAGATTTTTTATTTTCATTTTAGTATCGTTCTCATTTTGGGTTCGGTTTTTGAAACGATAATATGTTAATCTTAAAAAGTAATTTAGCATTCTTTAAAACCAATATTTTGTTGTTTTTCATAATAGAACAACTTAATCTACCAATTCAAGTAAAAATTTATTGTGTATTTATTTGGTGCTTGAAAACAAGTACATTTTAACAAAATTTAATTATTTACTCGTTTGATGTGCCGTCAAAAAAACAAGTAGAGTGAACAAGCAACGAGATAAACTTCGGATATGGCTATTCAGAGATGCTACTTATGGCATGCTGTCGATCTATAATATTATTATTGATCAAGTTTCAAAAGAGCTATTCGTGTTCTTTACATATTTCATAATGAATCCCCGTCTAAAATTAAAATTAAAAATCTATCTTAATATGTAATATCTTTTATACTCTATTAATATAATATTAAATTTAGACATTTTTGTTGGTTTTAGTTTTTTTTTTCTGTGTTGATTTGGTTAGGCTGCGGGTTTGGTTCCTTTTGTTCTTGGTACGGTTCGTTTCAGCTTTTTTAGTTTTTGTTTCGGTCAAAACTAAAACCAAAACCCAAAAATTCAGTTTTTGAATAAATTTCAAACTAAATCGTCTGTTTTTAGTTTGGCTTGGTTTTTGTGTTCAATTGCATTGGTTATTATGGTTACATTTTGGTTATTTCAGTTGTATGCACAACCCTTCTAGTTAAACATGCTTATAAATTTAGGCAAATGTCCATCACTAATATCCTCAACTTAATAGAGAAACACATTTACTAAACACTTTAATACCATTAAACTACGAGTAGAGTTATAGTAAAAGGATGTTTAATGTAAAAAACCTAAAAGGAATTGTGGTCTTGACACTTGTCCGGCCTTCTCTTGTTTTAAAAAGGATAACATTTTGGTCGGTGTCATATACATCATCTTATTATGTATTATACGTTTATTGTGTTAAATATCAATTTATTGCGTTATATATTTTACATCATTTTATATATATATATTAATCATTGTGTTTAACATTTTAGATTATTTTGTGTTATTTTTGTCATTGTATTTATAGATTATAAACTTGTTATCTATTATTGCGTTTTACAATTAGAAGTACACTATGGTATACTTTCACCAATGAAATTTTCAAAATTAGTGTCGAAGATAACACGATGTGTTATTTTTGTCATTATTTATTAATAGATTATATAAATTTTTTGTTATCTATCATTATGATTACTATCAAAAGCACACAATAATGTTATTTCAGCGATATATTTTTCAAAACTTATAGAGTGAAATATAACATAATGACGATCAAAAGAAACAATGATGTCATTGTTTTTAATGTATTAGATTAATTAGTTGTTATTTTATTATTGTGCTTTATATATTAAATATACACAACAATGTTATTCATTCTTATAATTTTTAAATTCAACATTTTAGAAAAATAATACAATAACTAACAAAACGATACAATTAACTACACTAAACACACAATGATTAGATATAAACTTAAAAACATAAAATAAAATCATCTTTTTATATAACAATACTATACTCGTTTTAAAAATTAAAAAACATAACCATGTTTGTAACTATAGTATACTCGTTTTAAATATTAATAAAATCATCTTTGATACAGGTGAAATGGGTGTAGATAATTGGTTATACATCATCATATGTGTTAACTATAATGTTACAGATTACATTATTGGGAATAATTAAATATTTCTTCTAACCTGACTTTTATTTAGCATCAGATGTGAGAATAATAGGTGTCATCTTAGTACGAGGAATAAAAGTAGGTATGTTTTTAGACTAAGTTACAAATATTATTCTTTAAATATCTCTAAAATTACAAATTTTGTTCTTAAATTTATCACGTTTTATATCATAGATCACAATTTGCCCTTGCTCTTAAAGGACTAAATGTGTAGTTTTCATCCATCTTTTATTTGCTTCATTTATCTATTGAAAAATTTTGTTTAGCCTTTCACATAATTGAAGTATTATTTTCATAGTTTAAGTTTTGGATGTTAATTTTATTCAATAATCGTTAATTTGGAGTTATGATTTTGTGATCCTACCTTTAAGGTTGTTGTCATTTTAACTGAAAATGAAAATAAACAATTCATTTTTAAATTACACAAACTAAGAATTAAATATAATAAATATTAAAATTACATTAAAAAATCAAATAACACAAACAAAGAATTAAATGGGTGATTGTAGTTGTTAATTTCTTGGTAAATTAAAGGGAATCCAATTAGTATCTTTACGTGTCGAGTAAAAACTTTATTGGATCAAATGAGTATTATAAATGTGATGAAAAATACTATCACATCGATATGCCATTTAGGGTTTATTAAAAAATTAAAGATGAATAATACATTATGATGATTTTTTTAAATATAGCCGTTAGAAAGCTAGATGTTTAAAAAATAAATTTATATTAATTAAAACTATTTAATTAGAGTTAAACTAATTTAATAAAAAATAATTGTATTTTATATGTTACATAATATATATATATATATATATATATATATATATAATATATATATATATATGTAAGGAATATATGTTAAAGCTAATGCAACTCAAGCACTCAAAGTCTTCTGCATGCATGCACAAGTGCATTGAAGAAGAATGCTTAGGAAGTTTCACACCAGCAACAGAAATATTCTAAGTGTGAAATCTTTCGAAGCCAAATATGAAGTCTTCCGAAGCTTCAGAGAACAAAGTCTTCCGAAGCCAACACTTGAAGACAAATTTCTTCTGAATACTTTTAGTATACATGCTTTATCTGATGTACTTTACATAAAGTTGGACCCCTTTCCGCTGCAACTCTGTAAAGTCACCAACTTGCATGAGTTGGTGAAAAGGTCCATGCTTTTAGTAACTGTACATTGAGTTCTTGAATCTGTAACTTTCTATTTCATGTACTTTATCCTTTTTGTAATACATTCGGATGTGAGCTATGGCATGTCATAGTCACAAGTCAAAAGACAATCTGCCTTTTGACTCTACAATTGATTTTGTTTTGTGTCTAGTCAATTGTATCCGGCTGGACTGCAAAGTATGACCGGCTGTAAGATGTAGTATATGTATCTCAAGTACTTGTAACTTTCCTTTATGCTTTGTAACACTTGTAATAGAACTTGAGAAGACAATATACTGCAATCTTGAAAACCATCTCCTTGTGTATTTTACTATCTTGTTCTGTCTCTTATTCACCTGTGTTTTTAGTATAATCTCTTGTGGTTAATCCAGTTTCACTGTTTGATTAGTCAAGTTAATCTCCTCATTGTGTTGTTGTGTTGTAAGTGGCCACCCTTCACTGGTCTTGCATTTGGTATCAGAGCATTCTAGGCTCTTGATATAAGACTTCACCATCTTTAAATCCCTCACACACACAAATTACTTAACTTTTCAAATAGCAGTCATTTCCAAAACTGATATGGAAACTAGAACCATGAACAAGTCCCCACTGATCACTCTTGATGACTTTGACACCTGGTGCCAAAGAATGGAAGGTTTTATCAAGTCTCTAGATTCAAGAATATGGGAGTTTGTTGAAAATGGACCTTACATACAAAGCACCCCCTCTGCTACTGGTGGTGGTATGATCCTCAAGGTTGTCGTTAACTACTAAGATGAAGATAAGAAGAGAGTAGAGATTGACCAGAAAGCCATGACAGCCCTTTAGACTGCTTTTCCAAACTCTATGTACAGAGGTTTCAAGAAATGCAAAACAGCTAAGCAACTGTGGGATGCATTGAAACTAATGTATGAGGGTTCCTCTAAAGCAAAGGAGAACAAGAAGGATCTCTTGAAGCAGCAGTTTGAAAATTTCACCTTTAAAGCAGGTGAGACCATGACTCAACAATACTTTAGGTATGTTGAGATTGTGGATACCCTTGTGGATGGAGGAGTTGCTCTTGAAAACAGAGACATTGTAAGGAAGTTAATTTCCTCACTTCCTAGGCAGTGGACACACTATTGTGTGGTTATCAAGAGAACTGAGAATCTAAAAACTCTCACTCTAACAGAGTTGTATAGGATTCTCGGTGGCTACCAGATGGAGATGAACATCGTTCATCTGGAAACTCCAAAATCAAATCGGTTTGGCCCTTCATGTGGTTGAAAGGGATAGCATAGAACCACAACATCATCTCATATGCTACCCTGACAACTCACAAAAAGGTCCTTTCATCACCTTCCCTGAGACACCTTGGAGAACTACACTCAAGGAAGCCTATTCCAAGAGACAAGTTCTTCTCAAGCCTTTGTGTCTTCTGATGAAAGTTGTGGTAGCTCTCTTTTCACCCTTGAAGACCTGGACTACATCCATCTAGATGATCTGGGGTACATAGAAATAGTCCAGCAGATGGCTCTTCTCACTCACAGAGGCAAGAAGTTCTACAAGCGGACTGGAAGGAAGTTCCCTAGTGTAAAGAATATGCATAGAGGCTGAAGCAACGAAAGACTTTCTGCATGCATGCTGCACAAGTACCGAAGAAGAATGCTTCGATATTTCACACATGCAACAAGAATATTCTAAGCGTGAAATCTTCCGAAGCCAAGACCAATATCTTCCGAAACCAAAGATGAAGTCTTCCGAAGCTTCAGAGACAAAGTCTTTCGAAGCCTCAACTCTTGAAGACAGATTTTTTCCAAAGACTTTTAGTAACATGTTTTATCTGATGTACTATTCCATAAAGCTGGACACATTTTCGCTACATCTCTGATAAAGTCACCAACTTACATGAGTTGGTGAAAAGGTCCATGCTTTTGTTAACTGTACATTGAGGTCTTGAGTCTGTAACTTTCTACTTCATGTACTTTATCCTTTTTATAATAGATAAGGATATGAGCTATGGCATGTCATAGTCACAAAGTCAAAAAGGCAATCTGCCTTTTTAACTCTACAATTGATTTTGTTTTGAGTCTAGTCAATTTTATCCAGCTAGCTTTCATAGTATGGTCGGCTGTAGGATGTAGTATAAGTATCTCATGTTCTTGTAACTTTATGGATATGCTTTGTAACACTTTTAATAGAACATAGAGAAAGCAATATACTGCAATCTTGAAAACCATATACTTGTGCTCTTATGTTCTGTCTCATTGTGTTCTTAGTATCTTCTTATGGTTAATCCAGTTTACTGTTTGTTTGAGTTTAGTTAATCTCCTCTTTGTGTTGTGTTGTAAGTGACCCCCTTCACCGGCCCTGCATTTGGTATCAGAGCATACCAGGCTCGTGATATAAGATCTCACCATCTTAAGATCCCTCACACACAAATACTAAACTTTTCAAATGGCAGCCATTTCCAGGACCGATATGGAAACTGGTACCATAAACAAGTCCCCACTGATCACTCTTGATGACTTTGATACCTGATGCCTGATAATGGAAGGTTTCATCAGGTCTCTAGACTCAAGAATGTTGGAGTCTGTTGAGAATGGACCTTATATACCTAGCACCCCCTCTGTTATTGGTGCTGGTATGAACCCCAAGGCTATGGTAAACTACTCTGATGAAGACATGAAGAGAGTAGAGATTGATAAAAAAGCCATGACAACCTTTCAAACTGCCCTTCCAAACTCTGTATACAGAGGTTTCAAGAAATGCAAAACAGCTAAGCAGTTGTGGGATGCACTGAAACTGATGTATGAGGGTTCTTCTGAAGCCAAGGAGAACAAGAAAGATCTCCTGAAGTAGCAGTTTGAAAACTTCACCTTTAAAACAGGTGAAACCATGACTCAGCAATACTTCAGGTATGTTGAGATTGTGGATACCCTTGTGGATGGAGGAGTTCCTCTTGAGAACAGGGACATTGTAAGGAAGTTCATGTCCTCACTTACTAGGTAGTGCACACACTACTATGTGGTGATCAAGAGGACTGAGAATCTAAAAACTCTTACTCTAATAGAGTTATATGGGATTCTCAGTGGCTACCAGATGGAGATGTACATCGTAACTCCAATAATCAAATGGGTTCAGCCCTGCATGTGGTTGAAAAGGATAGCATAGAACCCCAACATCATCTCATATGCTACCCTGACAACTCACCAATGGGTCCTTTCATCACCTTCCCAGAAACACCTAGAGAGAACTACACCCAAGGAAGCTTATTCCAAAAGACAAGTTCTTCTCAAGCATTTGTGTCTTCTGATGAAAGTTGTGGCAGCTTCCTGTTCACCCTTGAAGAGCTGGACTGTATCCATCGAGATGATCTGGAGTACATGGAGATAGTCCAGCAGATGGCTCTTCTCACTCACAGAGCCAAGAAGTTTTACAAGCAGACTGGAAGGAAGTTTCCAAGCAATGCAACCAGTGGAAAGTTTGGCCTAGACAAAGGCAAAGTCAAGTGTTACAACTGTAACTTGATGGGCCACTTTTCCAGGGAGTATAAGGCACCTAGAACAAATGGTGGCCAAACACAGTCCAGACCCAACTACACTGACAAAGCCCCCTAGAATGAGAAGCCAAAGCAGCAGGCTGCTGTTGCAGCTGAAGAAGGAGGCTTTGACCGGAGCTTTCAGGTGGAAGATGCTTCTCCAAACCAAGCACTAATGGTAGATCATGATGAAGCCAAGGTATTGGAACATCTCTGTACCCCTGAATGCATTGCTAAGGTTAATAGATACAGGTCCTATAAGTTTGAAATGAGATATGATCTTGAGTCCTTAAACATTTTAAAAACTGGTTTTAGAAAGTCTGAAAATGATTATAAACTAAAGATTGAGGACTTAGAGAAAACCATTTCAGTTCTAAAACATGAGCATACAGATTTTAGGACTTAGATCAAGAATCTCATAACCAAGCTGATTGAGTGCCAGGCTGAGCTCGTGATTAGCAAAGCCATGGCAGACACATGTGTTCTTGAAGAAGAGACCTTCAAGAACATGATATCCTCATCCCTACAGAACAAAGTGTGCTATCAAAACAAGCAGGGACTAGGATCAAATGAGATAGCTCCTCCACACACAATCTTGTCTGTAAGATCAACTTGGTGGGGAACTTATGAAGATGAGCTTCCTCTCATAGATCCTTTGAGTGAAGAGGATGAAGAAATGATAGTGAAGAATTCCTCTGAGAAGAGTAAAGAGGAGAATTCTAAGAAGGGCCACTATCCTTTTGAGGAGAAGAAGAAGACTGTGATGACCAAGTCAATGAGAAAGAACTTGATCAGGAAGAGCAAGAGGAAAGCAAGGAAGGCTCAAGAGATCAAGGCTACTTTTGACTCCAAGCAAAAATAAGTGTTTATCTCTGTAGGATTTGAAGTAGCAAAGACTGAAGACATCAACCTAAACTCTTCTGCTAAGAGTTCTGGTTCTTGTCCAAATCATCTCAGTACCAAGAAGAAGACTGATCTGTTGTGTACCATTGCTGCATAGCCTGGACCATCAAACTCCAAGAACAGTTCCCAGCCCAAAAGGACTGTCTCAGCATCTGCAAAGATGAGGATGAAGAGAGGATGTGACTAAAGTCAGTCTTGTTCCTAGCAGAAGGCTCTTGGGAAGAAGAAAATTGAGTGTGTCATGCATGAAAATACTGCTCATCTTGCTAAGGATTGTCCATACAATCCTAAAGGTACTCTTCACATGACCAAGACAAAGAATTCCAAGAGTTCCAAGAAGATTCAAGCTTCGGAAGGAAAATCTATTTCCTTCGGAAGCTCCAAATCTAAGAAGAAGGCAAGTGGAAAATTGCCTTCGGAAGAAAAGTTGGTCTCAGAAGGAAGGAATACTTCCGAAGCACTGAAGTCTGTTGTAGTGTCTGCAGGATCTTCCGAAGGATCGGTCATCAAAACTTCTGAAGTATCAAAAGCTTCCGAAGTATTGAAGGTTTTGAAGTATCAAAAGCTTCTGAAGTATTGAAGGTCAAGTCCAAGACTCCAAAGGTGGTGTGGAAGTCTAAGAAAGACCAAGTGACTAAGAATTCTCCATCAACAACAGCTCAAGATCCTCCTAGCACAACCATAGGATCTATTACTGTTGCATTACCTTATGTTTCACTTAATGAGCCCAAGATAAGTAAGGCTTGGGTTTCTAAATGCAACTAATCATTTTCTTTGTGCAGCGATAGCTCAAGAAATACAAGAATGTATGGATCATTGACAGTGGCTGTTCCAGGCACATAATAGGCAATAGGTCACTACTCAAGAACTTTGAAAGGATTGATGGAGGGCCAGTTTCCTTTGGAGGAGATGAAGGTGGTTACATTTCTGGAAGGAGAAAGGTCATAAATGGTAAGCTCAGCATTGAAAAGGTAAACTTTGTCAAGGAGCTTAGGTACAATCTTTTGAGTGTATCCCAATTTTATGATCAGAGTCAAAACATGCTCTTTACTGAGCATGAGTGCATTGTTCTCAAGCCTGGGATGGTTATTCCTCATGAGCATATTCTGCTTAGAGCCCCCAAGAAAGGGAACATGTACAAGATGGATTTGCAAGAAACATCTCCGGAGAAGTTTCATGCTTTCTGTCTGTAACACCCCGAAATTTCTACTTAAACGGAAGGAAAAGAAAAGTAAATAGAAGGAATAGAAACTTTGCAAAAGAGGAAGGGGGAAAAAGTACATTTTTATTATTTTAAGGATTTAAGGGCATGGGTGCCCATTCTTCCTTTACCATTTTCCTTCTCACGGCTGAAAAGAAGAAGAGAGAGAGACTCTCGATTCTAGAGAGAGAAAGAGGAAGAAGAAGCTGAAAAAGGTAAGTCTTCTCTTGTTTGAGCTCGGTTTCAGTTGGGTATTGAGTTCTTGATCGAAGTTCCAGTTGTTTAGAGTTTGTTTTCGAGATTCAAGAGCTGAATCGAAGTGGGTCTTGAATGGGAAGAGTGTTGCTCAAAAGCTGCGAAAGGTGAGTTTCTAGAACCCCTCTTTTACGGATTTTCAACTGATTTGGGGCTATTATGCATACTAAGTAAACGTTTTTAAAGAAATCATGGACTTACAACCTTATGTTCGAATGTTGTGTGTATATATGCATGTTATAGTGTTGATTACGGGTTAGAGATGATGTTTAGCATGCTTAGATGGCCTTAGTATGTTAGATCTATGTTAGGGTATGCTTAGAATGATTATCGGGTGAAATTGGTGGCATAGAAAAGATTTCAGAATGTCTGATGACCATGAACAGTGGTTCATGCGCCCAAACAGTTGACCATGCGTCCAGCATGAGTGGCCAGACGCCTAAATGTTGGCCATGCGCCCAAGGGTGGGTCATGCGCCTAAATAGTGGCCCATGCGCCCAGCATGTTGGCATATGCGTCTAAGTAATGGCCATGCGTCCAAGTGGTCATGCGCCTAAATAGTGCCTATGCGTCCTAGTGAAAGAAACGGCTAAGTATGGACCATGCGCCTAAATAGTGCCCATGCGTCCCAGTGAAAGAAACGGCTAAGTATTGGCTATGCGCCTAAATAGTGCCCATGCACCCAAGAGCTTGAAACGGCTAAGTGTTGGTGATGCGCCTGAACACGGCAGAAACGCCCAAACAGTGCCCAAGCGCCCAGACTGTTTTATACGTAGAATTTTTATGCTCATACGCCTGGAAGGACCCATGCGCCCACTTTGGACTTAAGGTTTTCTAAGTGGTTTTTAAGGGGTAATATGGAGAGATAAGCCTGGTTATAATGTGATGGCTTTTTTGATGTGTGTTATGCATGTTGGGTGTTGCTTGTATGATGATGATGTGTCTTAAGGATTATATGTATGTTCCTTATTATGTATGTACGTATGTCTTCCCCTGGCTTTGCATTGAATGTTAATGAATGTAATGAAAGAATTATGTAAGGTAAAGTGGAAGATAATGAAAAGAGGAACGTAATGAATGAATGCATGCATGAATTAATGAATGAATAAATGTGAAAGTATTGAAAGGCTTGCAAGCATATGTATGAGGTAAGCGACTCTGTGTCGCAACAGACTAGAAAGAGGTCCTTGTCGTGTATCCCGGTACTATGTCAATCTTGGGACATGAGTCAAGGGTTTGTGTGTCAGGCCCCGAAACAGTATCAGTCTTCGGACATGAGTCGGGTATTGCATGAGACAGGATACAGATTGCGTACTCCGGTAGTGTGTCAGTCTTCGAACATGAATCCGGGGGTTTGTGTGCAGGCCCCGGCACAGTATCAGTCTTCGGACATGAGTCGGGAGTATTGCATATGACGAAAGTGACGGATGATGAGATCCATGTCCTGTATCCCGGTACTGTTCGAACATGAGTCGGGGGTTTGTTTGTCAGGCCCCGGCACAGTATCAGTCTTCGGACATGAGTCGGGGATATTGCAAGAGACAAGATTCGAGTAATAATGAGTAATGAATGAAAGATCATGTATGAAACAACGAACATATGAATGAACGTAAATGAATTATCATAATAAAGTACTGAACAGGATCCTTGTCATTTGACCTCAGTAATCGTGGCTGAGTGCCACGAAGAGGGTAAAGTCTGACCGGATCTAGTAAGAGAAGTGAACGATAATGTAATACGTTGAATGAACAAAGTTAATGAACGTAATGACGAAGATAAAAATGATACTATCTGTATGTACGTATGATGCATGACCACGAACGGTTGTAAAGTATAGTATGTTTTGAAAGAAAGTAAAAAACGGTTGTAAAATTAGAACTCACTCAGCGTCGTTGACTTTTGTATGGATGATAGTTGGCAGGTATATGTTGATGCTGAGGAGTTGCAGGCATGGATGCATAAGCTACTGGGAGCATTTTGAGGCTGGCGTCCGTATTTTGACATGTCTTGTATTTTGAGATGAAAACAGATGTTGTAATTGACATGTTTTTAGTTATTAATCAATGTTTTAAATTCCGCTGCAAAATTAATGTATGGTTTCTAATATTTTATGTGCGATGAACCACCAGCTGTAAGGTGCCCGGGAACGGGGCCTTACAAGTTGGTATCAGAGCAAAAGTTTAAGTGAATTGGGTAAATATTTTGAAAACCTAATCTTAAACTGAGAATGGGACTAAAAGGAAAAAAGGGATGCTAGTCCTCATAGCTACGTGCCTGCAGGTAAAGGCTTTTATGTAAACGTTTTATGTAAGTTAATGTTAACCGGCATTATGTGCGCATGTTACGTGGCTTGTGTGCTATGTGTAGATTTGGATACTGATTAAGTCAGGATAGGAGATGCTTGGGGTATGAAGAGTAAAGTAAGTGGCTAATCACAACTGGCCACTGTAATTAGGGATTTACTATACTTGACATAAATTGAGTTATTACCTTGAATGACCGCATTAGTGTTTGAATCTTATAGTGTGTTAGAAGATGGTTGGCGGCAGATCTTCGAAAGCTTCATGAGGTGGAAGTGGTGGTGGACGTGGTGCTGAACCACTGGTCACAAGAGGGAAGGTCTAGGGTTGAAAGAGCAGCCCATGAGGAACCCGAGACCCCTCATCAGGAGGGCGGTGATGAGAATGCTAATCAGAGAGCCTCGATGAGAGAGGCAGTCAGGGAGGAAGTGCATCAGGTCATGCAGACGATCCTACCGTCTGTGGTGACCGAAGTTATGAAGGCTGTTAGAGACGAGGAGAGACAGGAAGGGGGTAGACCTTCGGACGAAAGGAGACGACCCGAGACTGAAATGGTTTTCTTCAATGATGAAGAGGACGAAGAGGAAGAGCCTAGGCCGGAGGCAGCACGAGGCTGTAATTATGGGGCGTTTCAACGAGGCAAGCCCCCAACTTTTAATGGAAACGGCACTGCTGTTGCTGCTCACCGATGGGTGAGAGAGATAGAAGCGGTATTGATATCAGCGAGTGTCGGGAGGATCAGAAAGTAAAGTTTGCTGCCCATTCTTTTGTGGACTCGACTCTGTTCTGGTGGGACAATATAGTCCAAGCCGAGGGTAGCAGAGCCATTGGAAGGATGAGATGGCCGGAGTTGAAGAAGCTGGTGATTGAGGATTCTGTCCTCATCGTGAGATGGATAAAGTGAAAGAGAGTTCTTGCAGCTGGAGGCGGGAACCCTGACACATCAACAGTACACCATGAAGTTTAACGAGATGGCACGTCTGGTGCCGGATCAGGTCACCTCTTTTGCGAAAGATCAAGAGGTACATTCAGGGCTTGCCGGCGGACATCCGGAGGCACATGATCGCCGCCCGACAAAGCACGTTTAGGTTGGTAGTTGACCTGGCGGGAAGATTGTACGACGAGCGGGGGGCGATGGTAATGACAGACGAAGGGGAGGAGCGAGCCTATGTTAAGAAGGGGAAAGGAAGGCGAGACAATGATGGTGGATTTGAGTATGGATGTACGGCATCGAGGGACGATGATTAGAAGAGAATGGGAAGAAAAGGAGAGATTTGCAACAAGTGTGGCAGAGGCCATGAAGGGGAGTGTAAATTTTTCTATGATCCCTTAGCTAAGGATCCACAAGTCCCACCCCACCACAAACATCATTGGAGATGTTGTCACAAGGGTAAGAACAAGAGGACAAACCCATGAAGCAAATGTTTGTCTTCACTCTTGTTTCTTATCCCAGATAGAGCCAAAGAAAGTTGATGAGGCTCTAAAGGATGGCAGTTGGGTTGAAGCTATGCAACAGGAGCTGCTCCAATTCAAAAGGCAGAAAGTTTGGAACCTTTGTCCTCTTCCTCATGGGAAGACTATCATTGGAACCAAATGGGTGTTTAGGAACAAGAAGGATGATAGAGGCATTATCATCAAGAACAAGGCTAGACTAGTTGTTCAAGGGTACACACAAGAAGAAGGGATTGACTACACTGATGTCTTTGCTCCTGTAGCAAGACTGGAGGCTGTTAGGATATTCCTGGCATTTGCTGCATCCAAGAACTTCAAGGTCTTTCAACTTGATGTGAAGTGTGCTTTTCTTTATGGAGTGATTGATGAGGAGGTGTATGTCAAACAGCCACCTGGTTTTGTAGATCCTGATCATCCTGATTATGTCTACAAGCTTGACAAGGCTCTTTATGGGCTGCATCAGGCACCCAGGAAGTGGTATGAGACACTATCTGAGTATCTTTGTAAACATGGATACAGGAGAGGTACTATAGATGGAACTCTCTTCATCAAAGGAGAGGGAAATAACATACTGCTAGTTCAAGTATATATGGATGACATCATCTTTGGCTCAACTAATCCAAAGCTCTACAAAGACTTTGAGAAACTGATGAAAGACAGATTTGAAAAGAGTGCCATAGGGGAACTCAATTTCTTTCTAGGAATTGAAGTGAAGCAAGTTGAAGATGGCATCTTCATTAGTCAGTCAAAGTATGTTCAGGACATGCTCAAGAGGTTTAACATGACTAATTGTAAGATTGCTAAGACACCTATAGCCAGAAACCACTCCCTTGGACCTGATCTTGAGAGGGAGTGTGTAGATGAGCACTTATACAGGGCTATGATTGGGTTTCTTATGTATCTTACTGCTAGCAGGCCTTATATTATGTTTGCCACCTGCATCTGTGCAAGATATCAAGCCAACCCTAAGATGTCTCATCTTTATCATTGTCAAGAGGATTCTAAGATACCTCAAAGGTGCTTCAACACTTGGTTTATGGTATCCTAAAAATCCTGACTTCAATCTGTATGCTTATACAGATAGTGATTATGTTGGTTGCAACATGACTGCAAAGTCTACATCGGGGGATGTCAGTTTCTTGGTGGAAGGGTTGTCTCATGGCAATGCAAGAAACAATCCTATGTCTCTACATCAACTGCTGAAGCTGAATACATTGCTGCTACAAGCTGCTGTGCTTAAGTGCTTTGGATTCAGAATCAGATGCTGGACTATGGGTTCAACTTCAAGGAGACTCCCATTCACATAGACAACAATAGTGCTATCTCAATCACAGAGAATCTTGTGCAGCACTCAAGGACCAAACACATCAATATCAGGTATCATCTAATAAGAGATAATTATGAAAACGGGTTAATTAAACTAGTCAAAGTTCACACAGATGAACAATATGCTGATCTGTTCACAAAGGCCTTTGATGAATAGAGATTTAAATATCTTGTATCAGCTATTGGGATGATCAACTTTGAGTAGGTTTTTCTGAAAACTAATTCTTATTATTTCTTAAAACATGTGTGTCCTAAGTTGTCAAGTTTATCCCTTTCATAAGCTCTTGTTTTCTTTGGATGAAAATCTTTTTGAAGACTTTCCTTATATTTATGAAAATTTTGATCCTTCGGAAGTTCTGTTTTTAACTTCGGAAGAAAATCATGCCTTCAAAACAAATAATTGTCTAAGAAATTTTACCTTCAGAAGAGATTTCTGATGCATCTTCCAAAGCTTAAATGACTGTCTAAGACAAGTATATATTGTCAAGGACCTTCTTCTTCCGAAGCAAAATTAACTCTCGGAAGCTTTGTTTTTTTTGTGCACATAGCATTCAAGTCTTAATTTCTCTTCCAAAGCAAAATTTTCAAAACTCTCAGGAAATTCTTCCGAAGTCATTTTACCTTCGAAAGCTTTTTCATTAAAACTTCCGAATATAATTTACCTTCGGAAGCTTTTTGACTTCCAAGAAAACTACTTTTTGAGCAAAAGTAAACTGTTTTTTAAAAGGTGGGACCAACATCCAGATTTCAAAATTTATCCTCTTTCATTAAACTTTATCTGAAATCTTTTTTCATATATAAATCCAACAGTTTCCCCCTCTTTCTATCATCTGCTTCTTCCCCCAAACCTAAAACCCCAAATTTCTCTCTGAATTTTCTTTCTTCTTTCTTTCTTCATCCTTAAGCTACCTCACAATGGCCAACCCCACTCACAGAAATGACCTAAACTTTACCATGCAGCTCCACAGGCAACACAACCAGGTTGCTTTGTTAAGCTCTGAGAAAGATCCTTATTTCTCAGAGGTTTTCTATTTCTTAGCTTTGCCCAACTATTTCACCTCCCTAACCATTGATCCTCCACTTTATGAGGATCATCTGCTCGAATTATGGAAGACCTGCCAAGAGGTCGTAATGGATGGGGAGAAGGCACTCTCTACCACAGTGCAAGGGAGATACGGCCATCATCAACATGCCTCTTCAGCTGGATGATGAAGAAGGTGAGGTGTTCTTTCCCAAAGAAGCTGTTAATCATTCCTTTGAGCAGATAGGGTATGAGGGAGATTTCTCTATAAAGACCTTTAGGAAAGGAAAGGTCTTATCCCAGTGGAGATTCCTGCTCCATGTGGTCATCCACAGCTTATCAAACAAGCATGGTGGATGGGACCAGATAACTCAGGATCTCTCCTTCATTATCCATGGAATGATTCATGGGATCAAGTTCAGGTATTCTTAATTTGTTTATACTAACTTACTTGCAAACTAAGATTCCTTAGAATATTACATGTTTCCTAGATATGTTCAGAACATTCTTAACTGTGAACTGGGCTCACAGTTAAAGGGAACATGTAACATTCTTAAACTAGGACAGATGAAGCCCGACATCTTTAAAATATTAAGAAAGCCCACTGTTGGCTTTTTAGGGGTAGAAACAGCCCCGGTCCCAAAATGTTAGAGCTCATTGCTTAAGGTGACAATCTAGCATCACCAGCTAGTGTTGAACCCACACCTGCTACTTCCCAACCACCTACACAACCACAAATCACCATCACCTACAAAAGAAAATCCAAATGAACCCCTGCTCAGACTATTCAGTCTGTGGAGGGCCCCATACACTCACCCATATAAGAGGAAGTGGAAACTAGAGCTCCTACTTCTCCTGAGGAGCAGACCACTCCCATCTTTTCAAGCAATAGTGCTAAGGTTCCTCATGCTTAGCCTGATGAGCTCATAAGCTAACCTGCCTTAAGTCATCACTCTAAGTCTCAACACTCAAGTGATCAACCTTTAGGGGGCACTTACCATCCCCAGCCTTTAGATCTCAACCAACCAATCCCCAACCTTGATTTCTACACTGATGAAGATCTAGGTTTCAGTGAGTACCATGATTCTCTCTTCTTTTCCCCTACTCAAATAGAGATGAATGCTTCTGAGGCTCCTACTTCTAGCCCCCATCAGTCACCTATTGCTGAGGTGGACACTACTAAACTTGTTTAGGATGTCCATATGGAAGAGGCTCTCACTTTTGAAAGTGATTACATCATTAAGACCTCAACCATGGTAACTCAGCCCATTGTTATCTCAACTGAGACTGCCAGTGAGCAGAGAAAATCCAGCAGCCAAGAACCTGAAGCTGGTGGTGAGAGAGAAGACTTTGGTCCAATCATCTCATACCCCAATGATTCTTCTGATGAAGATGAGGGGAATTTCAGACAAAAGGTGCACAAACTGTCTAAAACATCCACCTATTTAGTCTCCAAGGTTAGTCACCTTGAATCTCAAGTGACTACCTTGCACAACAAGGTCAATGATCAGCAACTTGAGATTTCATATATTAAGGAAAAACTAGCTGGGAGACCTTTAAGAAGAGCTCAACCAGGAACACAAGAACCTATGGATGTGATTGACCTAACTCCTGGCTCACCTATGCAAGTGGGTGATGCTACCAAAAAGGGGGAGAAAGTCATTACAGCTACAGAACGTGGGAGTTCTTCAGAGAGAATGGACACTAAGGACTCACCATCCTCACTTGCAATTGTGCATTCTCAGCAACCTCCTCAATTCACATTGATGTGGACTACACAGACTCCTTCATACAGAGTCTATTTGAGGATAGGATACCAAGGGCTATGTCTTCTCCATCATCTTCCAATCACATCATTAGGTGGACGTATGACAGCAACAGGAAAGCCCTAATCATCATAAGAGTTCAAGGGTAGCAGGAGATTTTCTACTTTCAGACCTTGAACTTCTATGAAGGTATGGATTTAGTCAACATGCCACTTGTCAATCCAAGCCAATCAAGACAAGCTGACAAGTCGGCACAAAGAATCCAAGACATGATCACTGCAGAGTTCAGCCTAAGAAGACTATGGCAATCAGGCAATGTCATCGGTCAACTGGATGTTGAGGCAGACCCTAAGATTAGCTTCATAGGGGAAACCTTGACTGAAGGCCCCGTGACAGAACCTGAGAGCCCAGTCTTATCACCAACAACTATTGTAGAGATCAATGTCCTTTTTGAGACACCTGCTGGTGAAGGTGCTTCTCAACCTGTCTCTGGCCAGAGCTCAGAAGCTGCATCAAGCAATGAAGGCCAAAGCTCTAGTACAAATCAAAGAAGAAAGAAGAAAGAAGAAAGAAAAGATTGTACAAGCATGTGCCTACCCTCTCCCCAGTTCAAGAAAGTCCTGCACAAGAGGATATGGTTCAACAAGAACCTCAGGTAGATAAAGAAGAAGAAAGGATCAAGATGATTAACTACCTGAGTGCCACAAGCCTCTACCAGGCAGAAGCACTTCTTCCCCTGTCTTATGACTATGTTGAGTTTGAGTATCTAAAACAACTTGAACTTGAGATAGTCAAGGAAAGAAAGACCACTAAAAAGAAGGTAAAGGAAGAAGCTGCTAAGTCAAGAGCCATCATCTAGAAGAGTATAAAGAAATCTACAAACAGGCAGAAGATGATGAGCCTCTTAAAGCTGTATGGATTCTCCGGAAGGAGACTTGGCTCCATGTCTCTATCCACTATGGAAGAGCATATCAGGATGATCATGCAGAAGATCAAGAGTAGAGAGCTGGTTGAATTACATTCCCCTCCAAGTCAAGCTCCACCTGAAGTGGAGATTAAGGTTGAACAATCAGAGACATCATAACCTGGACCTCCTGCTGAATCTCAGCAAGCTTCATCTTCTTATCCACAATAGGGTCAGACTCACTCTCAATCTGGACCTGTAAGAAATGAAGACCCAATTGAGAAAGACAATAAAGATCAATCAGGTACTGCAGCCCATTCTTTTCAGTTAAAAGTTTTAAAGAGAAAGAAAAGGATGGCTTCTAAACCACAGCCAAAGAAGAAGAAGAAGACTACATCCTTTTCTAAACCTCAGGATGAGTCAGAACATCCTAAGGATATGCAGCCAGAGGATGCTCCATCATCTCATGAAGAAAGGGTTCGTTATCATCCTGATGAGGACTGTTGATATCTGAAGTCTTCAAAAGTTTTGGTAGCATCAGCCTAGGGGAGTTTGTAGAGAATATGCATAGAGGCTGAAGCAACCAAAGACTTTCTGCATGCATGCTGCCCAATTACTGAAGAAGAATGCTTTGAAAGTTTCACACATGCAACAAGAATATTCTAAGTGTGAAATCTTCTGAAGCCAAGACCAATATCTTCTGAAGCCAAAGATGAAGTCTTCCGAAGCTTCAGAAACAAAGTCTTCCGAAGCCTCAACTCTTGAAGACAGATTTCTTCCATAGACTTTTAGTAACATGCTTTATCTGATGTACTATTCCATAAAGCTGGACACCTTTCCGCTAGATCTCTGATAAAGTCACCAACTTACATGATTTGGTGAAAAGGTCCATGCTTTTGGTAACTGTACATTGAGGTCTTGAGTCTATAACTTTCTAATTCATGTACTTTATCCTTTTTGTAATAGATTAGGATGTGAGCTATGGCATGTCATAGTCATAAAGTCAAAAAGGCAATCTGCCTTTTTGACTCTACAATTGATTTTGTTTTGAGTCTAGTCAATTATATCTAGCTGGCGTTCATAGTATGGCCAGCTGTAGGATGTAGTATAAGTATCTCATGTTCTTGTAACTTTGTGGATATGCTTTGTAAGACTTGTAATAGAACATAGAGAAAGCAATATACTACAATCTTGAAAACCATATACTTGTGCTCTTGTGTTCTGTCTCTTACAATACTTGTGTTCCTAGTATCTACTTGTGGTTAATCCAGTTTACTATTTGTTTGAGTTTAGTTAATCTCCTCTTTGTGTTGTTGTGTTGTAAGTGAACCCCCTTCACCAGTCCTGCACCCAGCAATGCAACAAGTGGAAAGTTTGGACTGGACAAAAGCAAAGTCAAGTGTTACAACTGTAACTTGATGGGCCACTTTGCTAGGAAGTGTAAGGCACCAAGAACTAATAGTGGCCAAACACAATCTAGACCAAACTACACTGACAAGGCTACCTAGAATAAGAAGCAAAAGTAGCAAGCTGTAGTTGTTGTTGAAAAAGGAGGCTTTGACTGGACCTTTTAGGTGAAAGATGCTTCTCCAAACCAAGCATTGATGGCAGATCATGATGAAGCCAAGGTATTGGAACATCTATGTACCCCTGAATGCATTGCTAAAGTTAATAGATACAGGTCCTACACCTTAGAAATGAGATATGATCTTAAGTCCTTGAATAAAGTAAAAGCTGATTTTAGAAAGCCTGAAAATTATTATAAACAAAAGATAGAGGACTTAGAGAAAACCATTTCATTTCTAAAACATGAGCATACAAATTTTAGGACTCAGATTAAGGATCTCATAGCTGACTGAGTGCCAGGATAAGCTTGTGATCAGCAAAGCCAGGCAGAAAAATATGTTCTTGAAGAAGAGACCTTCAAGAACATGATATCCTCATCCCTACCCAACAAGGTGTGCTATCAAAACAAGCAGGGACTGTGATCTAATGAAATAGCTCCTCCACACACAATCTTGTCTGTAAGATCATCCATGTGTGGAACTTATGAAGATGAGCTCCCTCTCATAGACCCCTTGAGTGAAGAGGATGAAGAAGTGATAGTGAAGAATTCCTTTGAGAAGAGTGAAGAGGAGGATTCTAAGAAGGCCCACTATCCTTCTGAGGAGAAGAAGAAGACTGTGATGACCAAGTCTATGAGGAAGAACTTGATCAGAAAGAGCAAAAGAAAAGCTAGGAAGGCTCAAGAGATCAAGGCCACTTTTGATTCCAAGCAGAAACAAGTTTTTATCTCTGCAGGATTTGAAGTGGTGAAGACTGAAGACATCAACCTAAACTCTTCTGCTAAGAGTTCTGGTGCATGTTCAAATCATCTCAGCACCAAGAAGAAGGCTGATCTGTTATGTACCATTGCTACACAGCCTAGACCATCCAACTTCAACAACAGTCCTCAGCCCAAAAGGACTGTCTCAGCATCTGCAAAGATAAAGGTGGAGAAGGGATGTGATCAAATTCATTTTTGATCTCAGTAGAAGGATCTTGGGAAGAAGAAAATGGTGTGTGTCATGTGTGAAAGTACTGCTCATGTTGCTAAGGATTGTCCATACAATCCTAAAGGTACTTTTCACATGACCAAGACAAGGACTTCCAAGAGTTCCAAGAAAATTCAAGCTTTGGAAGGAAAATCAGTTTCCTAAAGAAGCTCCAAAACTAAGAAGAAGGCAAGTGGAAAATTGCCTTCGAAAGAAAATTTGGTCTCGGAAGGAAGGAATACTTTCAAAGCATTGAAGTCTGTTGCAGTGACTGCAGAATTTTACGAAGGTCCAGTCATCAAAACTTCTGAATTCTCAAAAGCTTTCGAAGTGTTGAAGGTCAAGTCCAAACTACCAAAGGTGGTGTGGAAGTCAAAGAAAGACCAAGTGACTGGAAGTTCTACATCAACAACAGCTCAAGATTCTTATAGCACAACTATATGATCTATTACTGTTGCATTACCTTCTGTTTTTCTTAGTGAGACCAAGACAAGTAAGGCTTGGGTTTCCAAATGTAACTAATCATTTTCTTTGTGCAGAGACAACTCAAGGCAAACAAGAATGTCTGGATTATTGACAGTGGTTGTTCCAGGCACATGACAGGCAATAGGTCACTACTCAAGAACTTAGAAAGGATTGATGGAAGGATGGTTGCTTTTGGAGGAGATGAAGATGGTTACATTTCTAGAAGGGGAAAGGTCATAAATGGTAAGCTCGGCATTGAAAAGGTAAACTTTGTCAAGGAGCTTGGGTACAATCTTTTGAGTGTATCCTAATTTTGTGATCAGAGTCATAACATGCTCTTTACTGAGCATGAGTGCATTGTTCTCAAGCCCAGGGTGGTTATTCCTTATGAGCATATCCTACTTAGAGCCCCCAGGAAAGGGAACATGTACAAGATGGACTTGCAAGAAACATCTCCCTCTGGAGAAGTTCATGCTTTCTGTCTAAAGCCAATAGTGATGAGTCTTTCCTATGGCATAAAAGAATGTGCCATGTAAACTTTAAAAACATGAATAAACTGATTAAGAATGATTTGGTAACTGAAATGCCAAAGAAAGAGTTTACAAGTAATGATCATTGTGTTGCATGCCTGAAAGGGAAACAACATAAGGTATCTCATAAGCCTAAGGAAAGAAACTCTATCACTACACCCTACACTTGTTACATATGGATCTCTTTGGCCCTACTAGTGTAATGAGTTTAGGAAGGATCTTTTATTTTTTAGTGATCACAGATAACTTTACAAGATTCACTTGGGTCTTCTTCCTTAGAACTAAGGATGAAACTCCTTAGATTCTAAAGAATTTCATCCTAAAGATTGAGAATCAATCTGATCACAAGGTCAAAATCATAAGATGTGATCAAGGGACTGAATTCAAAAACCAAATCCTTGATACATATTGTGATGAAAAAGATATTACAATACAATATAGTGGTACCAAGACTCCTCAGCAGAATGGTGTTGCTGAGAGGAGAAACATGACACTAATTGAGTTGCAAGAACCATGTTTTCTGGCTCTAAACTACCCATCACCTTCTGAGCAAAGGCAGACAACATTGCCTCCTATGTGCAGAACAGAGTTTTAATGGTTAAGACTCATGGCAAGACTCTTTATGAACTTTGGCACAAGAGGAAACCTTTCATTGGTTTTCTCAGGTCATTTGAATGTCCTTGCACCATCTTGAATACCAATGATCAAATTTCCAAGTTTGCTAAGGAATCGGATGATGGACATTTATCGAATACTCTTCACAAGCTAAAGCTTATAGAGTATACAATCTCAGAACTAGAATTGTTGAGGAGTCAGGCAATGTGACTTTCAATGAACAAACACCTTATGCGGCTAGTTCTGGTCCTGATTGGTTGTTTGATCTTGATTTAGTTACCAACTGTTTTAACAAATCTTATGAGACTGTTTTAGGATCTGCAGATATCTTATCAACGGGCGATCCTGATTCAAGATTTGAGCTAAGAAGACCTTCAAGTAACACATCTTCAACTCCAGTTGTAACTACTTCTGCAAATGAAGTGTCTATTAGCACCACAATGACAAACTCAGATGATACATCTAGGATGCTTTCAAATTCCAGCACAGAGGCTCCACAATCAAATAAAGATGCTTCAAATGTAGAAGAAAATAATGGAGGTGGTGACAGTGATCATGAATTTCTTGATGCTGATAACCACTCCATAGATAAGAATATCATGATGTCACACACTCATTGGATCAAGTCTCTCTTGATAAGTGTGTTGATGTGGTGGGAGAAACATCTATGCCAAATCTAAATTTCTCTAATTTAGATCTCTCTCAACAACTTGTTGTGATCCCTCACCTAAGGATCCACAAGTCTCACCCCACCACAAACATCATTGGAGATGTTGACACAGAGGTAAGAACAAGAGGAGAAACCCATGAAGCAAATGTTTGTCTTCACTCTTGCTTCTTATCTCAGATAGAGCCAAAGAAAGTTGATAAGGCTCTAAAGGATGGATGTTGGGTTGAAGCTATGCAACAGAGTTGCTTTAATTCAAAAGACAGAAAGTTCGGAACCTTTGTCCTCTTCCTCATGGGAAGACTACCATTGGAACCAAATGGTGTTTAGGAACAAAAAGGATTATAGAGGCATTATCATCAAGAATAAAGCTAGACTAGTTGTTTAAGGATACACACAAGAAGAAGGAATTGGCTACACTGATGTCTTTGCTCCTGTAGCAAGACTAGAAGCTATTAGGATATTTCTAGCATTTGCTGCATCCAAAAACTTCAAGGTCTATCAACTTGATGTCAAGTGTGCTTTTCTTTATGGAGTGATTTATAAAGAGGTGTATGTCAAACTACCACCTGGTTTTGCAGATCCTGATCATCCTGATAATGTCTACAAGCTTGACAAAGCTCTTTATGAGCTGCATCAGGCACCCAGGAAATGGTATGAGACTCTATCTCAATATCTCTGCAAACATCGATACAAGAGGGGTAATACAGATGGAAATCTCTTCATCAAAGGACAGGGAAATGACATACTGCTAGTTCAAGTATATGTAGATGACATCATCTTTGGTGCAACTAATCCAAGGCTCTAGAAAGACTTTGAAAAGCTGATGAAGGACAGATTTGAAATGAGTGCCATGGGGGAACTCAATTTCTTTCTGGGAATTCAAGTGAAGCAAGTTGAAGATGGCAACTTTATTAGTCAATCAAAGTATGTTCAAGACATACTCAAAAGGTTTAACATGACTGATTGTAAGATTTCTAAGACACCCATACCTAGAAACCACTCCCTTGGACCTGATCTTGTGGGGGAGTGTGTAGATGAACATTTATACAGGGATATGATTGGGTCTCTTATGTATCTTATAGCTAGTAGGCCTGATATCATGTTTGCTACATGTATTTGTGCAAGATATCAAGCCAACCCTAAGATGTCTCACCTTATCAATGTCAAAAGGATCTAAGATACCTCAAAGGTGCTTCAACACTTGGTCTGTGGTATCCTAAGAATTCTGACTTCAATCTATATGCTTATATAGATAGTGATTATGGTGGTTGCAACATGACTGCAAAGTCTACATCTGGGGGATGTCAGTTTCTTGGTAGAAGGGTTGTCTTATGGCAATGCAAAAAACAATTCTATGTCTCTACATCAACTGCTGAAGCTGAATACATTGTTGCTGCAAGCTGCTATGCTCAAGTGTTATGGATTCAAATTCAGATGCTTGACTATGGATTAAACTTCAAGGAGACTCCCATTCACATAGACAACAACAGTGTTATCTCTATCATAGAGAATCCTATGCAGCACTCAAGGACGAAACACATCAACATCAGGTATCATTTAATAAGAGATAATTTTGAAAAATGATTAATTAAACTAGTCAAAGTCCACACAAATGAACAATATGCTGATCTGTTTACAAAGGATTTTGATAAACATAGATTTAAATATCTTATATCAGCTATTAGGATGATAAACTTTGAGTACGGTTTTTTCTTAAAACTAATTCTTATTATTTCTTAAAATTTGTATGTCCTAAGCTGTCTAGTTCATCACTTTCATAAGCTCTTGTTTTCTTTGGATGAAATTTTTTTGAAGACTTTCCTTAGATTTTTGAAAAGTTTGATCCTTCGGATGATACGCTTTTACCTTCAGAAGAAAATCATGCCTTCAAAAACAAATAATTGTCTAAGAAAGTTACCTTCGGAAGAAATTTCTGAAATATCTTCTGAAGCTTAATACTTGTCTCAAACACTTATGTGTTTTCAAGGACTATTTTTTTCAGAAGCAAAATTAACTCTCAGAAGCTCTGTTCCTATGAACAAAGTATTCAAGTTTTAATTTCTCTACCGAAGCAAAATTTTCACAACTCTTAGGAAAATCTTCCGAAGTCATTTTAGCTTCGGAAGCTTTTTCATTAAAACTTCCGAAGATAATTTACCTTCAGAAGCTTTTTAACTTCCAAGAAAACTACTTTTTGAGCAAAAGCAAACTACTTTTCAGAGGTGGGATCGATATCCGGATTTCAAAGTTTATTCTCTTTCATTAAACTTTGTCTAAAATCCTTTTCACATATAAACCCAACGTTTCCCCTCTTTCTATCATCTTCTTCTTTCCTCTAGACCTAAACCCCAAATTTCTCTCTGAAATTACTTTCTTTCTTCTTTCTTCTGAATCCAAGGATCACAATCAGGAATTATCAGTGTTGGTCGAAGACAAGTCAACGTTTGCGGAATCAACGTTGCCTTGGTTTAATTGTTTTGTAGTAAAATTCAATATCAATAACGATTCAAAGAAACACACTAAAAGAAACACAATTAATGAATAATATTTATTACATTAAAACATGTTAATGATTACAAATAATGAATGAATGATATTAAATTTTATGATGAATGATGTGACGGCTGCTAGGGTTTGATTGTGAGATTTGATGTGATGTTTGCTGTTTTTGGAATTGTCGAATTGCTATTGTTGTTGTTGATGAAGCCGTACATAATTCAAAACCTAGGATCCATTTATATAGACAATGATGTTTTTGTTATAGGAAACACCGGATCTCCTAGGATTTGAAATGTTTCTGTTAAGGAATCATCGGATTTCTCAGGATTCACATAACTGCCTTGTTGACTTGTTGACTTGTAACATTTGTATTATACAAGTGTTTGGACTCCGTAGGAATAGTGTCTTCCATAGGATTTTTGTTCTTCCGCAGGTCTTGTTCTTCCGAAGCAATCTTTTTCTTCCGAAGATGTTTTGTTCTTTCGAAGCAATCTTGGTCTTCCGAAGTTGTTTTGTTCTTCCAAAGCAATCTTGGACTTCCGAAGCAATCTTGTTCTTTCATCCTCAGTGCTGGTTGTTCATCTGCAGAAGATCTTTGGATGCATTTTACTTGTAAGAACCATATCTATAAAAGAACAAAATGTTCATCCGTAGATGTTTCTTACACTTGGACAATTTCAAAGATTGACCAAATATAATGTTTGTACCTGCAACCATACATAAATCAACACACATAAATGGGTTAACCTATATATATAATGAATACAAAATAATGAATTACAGTCATTCTTTATAGATATTAATTCAAGTACTAAGCCTATACATATGGACTAGATCTACTAATCCTAGACCTAACAATACTCCTCCTTAGGCTTAGATCCTTGTAATCAGTTCTTCAAAACTAAAAGCTCCTTTAATCTTGAAACCATTTTCTTGTTGAAATATGATACTGCATCCTTTTGATTATCGTATTTGTACTTGATCTCCATTCTGCATATCCTTTGAAGTGTCTCAAAACTCAACCCCAATCATCTTCTTCAGTGGTGAGGGTTTCTACAACACATTGGTTGTTAACAATCTCCAGTTTATCTTCTTCTGAGATTCTCAGTTCTGATATATCTTCAATGTTAGCTCCCTTCAGCATCTTAGCATTATATCTTCTTCTTTGTATGCTTTGGCATGCAGCTTATCCATAACTTGTATCATATGAATGTATAAGCATAAATCATTCTGAGCATTTTCATCTGTCAGCTTTGGGAAGAATTTATCATGTAAGAATGATGTGTAGCTTGGATGAAGCATTTTGATCTCTATAGGGTCGAAGATTCTTATTTTGTCACCTTTCCTACCATCTGCATTCCTCAGCAACACCATTTCTTTTGTTTTCTCAACATATCCCCACTCAGTAATGGGAATAGTGTATTGATTTCCTCCAATGACTTTGATGGCTGCTGTTTTCCTATTAAAACAACCAACTCTCCTTAGAACTTCATCATCAACTAATGAGGAAGAGTTAGTGCCTGATCTTTTCTTTCTCTCTAATCTTCTTTTATGCTCAATATCATCTCTTTTTGCTTCTCTAATCATATCATCTTTGAATTTTGTTTTTAACTTTCCCACCAACATAGAGAAATATCTTCCCCTTGAGTGAATTGGATAGTTAGACATTGTAAGATTCTACAGATCCTTGATGTCTTTCTCATGAAGTCTTAGTCCTGCCTCTGTATCATGGAAATATTGAATTCTTCCGGAGGTTCTCTTTATAATTGCACAATCCCAGTCTAGATCAAATTTCCAGGCTATAATCCTATTCTCTTTTTTAGAACTGGGGGTTGTGATATGATCATATAGCTCTATGAGAGTTGATTTCTGTTCAGTGATCTCTCTGACAGTTGTCCCTAATGGCCATACTTTCCCAAGAATGACTGCCCTTGGTTCTCTGATCAGTTTGTCTTTGCCTTTGTGTTGATCTTTAGATTCAGCAGTTATAGGATAAGTAGAGAGTTTGCTTTGTACTCAAATGATGGGTTTGGAGCTTTAGTTCTGAATCTGACTCCAGTATCAAGTTCAACATTCATTACATGTTCCATCATTCTTCTTAGTTCACCAACACTTCTTCCTTTAAGCTCATAAGCCTTGTAATTGTATCCCTGAAGCCAACATACCATATTGTACTTGGTGAGTTTAGCAGTGTCACAATGGCCTAGATCTTTCTAGATTTTCTGAATGGCTTGAAAAGTGGTGAAGCTTCATAGTCACAATTTGGAATTACGAAACTAGCAAGCTCAAACTCTTTCAGCATATCTTTCATCTCAGTCAAGTTCATTCTTTCAACCACGTCAAATGGGAACCCATGATTGATCAGGGTCATAAACACATATGACTCGGGCCTCTCTTCCATAATGTCTTTTGTTGAAAGAAGAACATCAGTCTTTGATTCATCTTGAGCTTTGTTAGATCCATCTTCAATCAGCTCTTTCCATTCAGCATCACTCTTAGATTCATCAATAGCAGCTTGCTTTGATGTTGAAATTTCCATAGAAGGAGTGTGCTCAAAAGATGTATGCCTTGATCATTATGGAGAATCTTCAACATTGATTACTTGAATCTTTGTTGAGCCTAAATACTTCATCTTCCTTGAGTATTGAATGAGTTGCATAGAAGATTCAGCAGGTTTCTTTAGTTGGTTTGATTCAAGAGCACATATCTTCATCTTCAGCTGATCAATCTCTTCTTCTTTTCTTCTCAACATAGCTGATTGATCATAGAGAGTGTCATTCATTTTAGTTGCATCAGCATTTCATCCTTTCTTGCAATTATTCCTTTCAGCTCCATTATCCTTTGCTTTCTGAAGTTGGACTATACTACAAGCTTGTTGTACTCTGCCACCAAATAACTTTTGCTTAAAGGGATGTCATTATCACTCAAATCATCTTCATTGTATGCAATCACATCAACATAGTTTGCCTCTTCTTCTCCTTCCTGATGTTGAGAAGTAATCTCATCATCTTTTACTTATTCATGGGCTACACTTGCTGAGCTTGAACTGGCATCAATAGCTTGATCTTCCGGTTCCTGATGTGGTTGTTGTTGTTGTTGTTGATGGTCAGTGACTGGAGATACTGGTATAGTTTCATTTGAGAGTACAGCGGATTCAGTTTTGGATAATGACAGTTGAACTGTACTTGCTTGTGAGGCTAACTTTGTCTCCCTAGTGTAAATGCTCTCAGTGGCTGAATTTTCTGGATTTGGAGGTTGTTGATAAAGTTGCATTTGAAGCTGATTTAGTGATTGAGGGTGGATTGGAGAGATTGGTTATGTGTTTTGGCTGGCTGGTGATTGTGGTTGGGATGTTTGTTGTTGATTTGGTGATAGATGGTGAATTGGAGAGATTGGTTCTGTGTTTTGGCTGCTGGTGATTGTGGTTGGGATGGGGATGGATGAGGTTGATGATGTATGGGTGATATATCTGGTGAGTGAGTGTCTTGAACAGAGTTGGTTAGAGAGTTCTCTTTTTGATCTTCCCACACAATCTCTTGAGGAATATTTGTAGTAGCATCAACCAGATGTGCAAACATGGGCATGTCTCCTCCTTCATATTGCCCAGGTATTTTATTCAGTACTGATCTGCCAAGGTGTGCTTGAACGAACACACCACCATCCACAGTATTTCCAGGCAGATCAGCATTAATGATTAGTTGCAAAAACCTTGGAAACATATACATCTTATCAGCCTTTTGCACTTTGATGTGATCACATAAGCAGTTGAAGATGTACTTTGAGTAATTGTAGGTTCTTCCCTCAAAAACACCAATAATCCCAGAAGAGATTTGCCTTGAAAATATGTCAAGTCCAGATTTTCTGTTTGAGATGCACTTAAGATAAGTGTGGCAGAGAAATCTATACGGCTTGCAGTCTTCCTTTCTTGATTTCTCCCTTCTCGAAATCACCATCATACCCCATCAGGAGAAAAACTTTCTCTATGTATTCATTTTCGAACACATCAGGATGACCAGCTTCTACATCTCCCAACTCGAGGACCCTTCTTATTTTCTGTTCATCGACTCTCAATCTTCGACTCTTCACATCAGCCATAATAACTTGGCCATCTTCTTCTATTTGTGCAGAGTTCCAGAAGTCAATGATGTGTGACTGATGAATCACAAGCTCTGCTGATAAGGCATAGAACAACCTAGACCTTCTTAGATATCGGATAATTTCTTGACACCCTTTTGAAACAGGATCGTCAGGTTTTAAGAAGGCACACACATTGTGTTCTCTCGCAAATCGATTATCCATCTGTTCATAAGAAGAAGATTTCGTTAGAATCACATTATTGATATGAGAATACAAATAGTTGTGAGAATAAACAAGAATCAAACAGTTCATTCTTGAATGTTACGACATGTTTTACCTTGAAAAAAGCTTATTAAGAACACAGATATATGTTTGCTTAATGTTTTGATTTGGTAGAATTTGAATATTATAAAAGGGTGAAAAGTTTGTTGAGAGTGTGTTTTTCTAGGTCTGAAAAAGTGAACTAAAAAAGCGAATAATGATGCTTGAAGTCAAACAACATCATTTATACTCTCAGACACCTTAATTTTATCACATTAATGAAGTGGGACCCTCAACAAATTCTTCTGCAGATCATCTATGGATCCTATAAATCATCTGCGGATGACTTAACGAATCTGCTGATGAAATATAACTTACATTTTCATAGATTACCAAACTATGAAATTAAACTATATTTGATGATCTTGGCTCATCTGTAGTTTACCAATCTACGGATAAACATTTAAATTTTCAACACTATAGCTTCTGCTAATGCTTAAGATGGCACAATGCTTTGAAGTATTGTTGTATGGTCCAAGTACATTGCTTAGAACCATTTATTGTTGTTGGACCTTGTTGACTTTGTATACATGAAAATTTAGCACAAGAAAGAAAAAATGATTTTAAGGAAAATGTCATGTATCCAGGAGCTAAGATGGTGCTCAGATTCCAATTCCTTCAAATTGATAATGAAATAGACAAAGCTGCTAATTGATAAACTTAACTTTATGTATTCTACTCCCCCTAAATTTGTGATCAATGATGACATTAAGCATTTATCATAAATTTCTAAGAAGAATAACATGAATGACATTTAACTGTATCATGATGCTCAGTCATATATACACATATGATGGGATCATACTATAAAACTAAGCCTCTTCCTGATGAGTTATTTTGTTGAATTGATACCTAAACAAAGTTCTGATTGCAAGTATATTGTCCACTTAAATCCATACAAGAGCTCATGTATCAACTAGACATGTTGTTTATCATGTTTTCAGATTGATTTGGAAATAACTGTTATGGGCTTCACATTTGATTCACAAAGATTTTGTCCTCCCTTTGCAAGTCAAATCATCACCTTTTCACACTTAAGGACTATGTACTTTAAGTTATAAGTTCTATCTTGAGATGCATTTGGCATCTCATTAATGCAATGATGTAAAAGCTCTAGATTAATATACAATTGATCACATAGGATTCTTTTGAGAGCTTTGATATGATCATCATCAGGTCACCAGGTATTTACTCACGTAAAACAAAGGTGCCTTTAACCCAGGTCTTTGTTCACACAAAACAGAGGGATGATGAGGATCATGATCTTTTCACCTTTTGTAACTGAAATTCAGTATGGTGATCATACACCCAGGTCTTTGTTCACACAAAACAAAGGGAGTATGATTTGCAAAGATAGATATTATAAAGTGTTGGTACATAGTGTGTTTAGATGAGTGCTTTGGTCACATCAGAATAAGACTCACTTTGTATTCTCAAAATAATGTTTCCCACAAATAATCAATTAGTATTATGTTTGGCATGCACTCAGTGTAGTTTCCACTCAAGATGAATCTACTCACATATCAAGAAACTTGCTTAGATTTATTGTTAATTTATGAATTCAGGAATAAGCAAAGATATAGTGTACTATCATTTCCCAATCATATGTCATGCTGAAGCATCATTACACACAGTGTTTTGTTTATTCAAATTGATTAATATAAGTTAATTATGCCTAGAGACTCAATTAGAAAATTAAATATGTCATGCTGAAGCATCATTACACTTAAGTGATCAATCTTCAGGAGATAGTTACCATTTCCAGCCTTTGGACTTAAACCAACCTATCCCCAACCTTGACTTCTATACTGATGAAGATTTAGGTTTCAATGAGTGCCATGAGTCTCTCTTCTTTTCCCCTACTCAAAGAGAGATGAGTGCTCCTGAGTCTCCTACATCTATCCCATATCAGTCACCCACTACTGAGGTGGACACTTCTGAACCTGTTCAAGATGTCCATATGGAAGAGGCTCTCACTTTTGCAAGTGATTCCATCATGAAGACCTCAACCATGGAAACACAACCCACTGACACCTCAAATGAGACTGTCAGCAAGTAGAGGAAATCCAACAGCCAAGAACCTGAAGCTGGTGATGAGAAAGAGGACTCTGGTCCAATCATCTCATCCCCCAATGATTCTTCTGATGAAGATGAGGGGAATTTGAGACTAAAGGTGTAAAAAACTGTCCAAAACATGCACCTATTTAGTCTCCAAGGTCAGTCATCTTGAATCTCAAGTGACTACCTTGCAAAACAGTGTCAATGATCAGCAACTTGAGATTTCTTATCTTAAGGAAAAACTAGCTGGGAGATCTTTAAGAGGAGCTCAACCAGGAACACAAAAACCTGTGGATATGATTGACCTAACTCCTAGCTCACCTATGCAAGTGGCTGATGCTACCAAAAAGAGGGAGAAAGTCATTATAATCACAGAACCTGAGAGTTCTTCAGAGAGTATGGATATTGAGGACTCACATCCTCACTTGCAATTGTGCAGATTCAACAACTTCCTCAAGTTCACATTGATGTGGACTCTATAGACTCCTACATACAAAATCTGTTTGAGGAAGGAATATCAAAGGCTATGTCATCTCCACCAACTTCAAATCTCATCATTGGGTGGAGGTATGACAACAATAGAAGAGCCCTCATCATTCTTAGAGTTCAAGGACAACAAGAAGTCTTTAACTTTCAGACCTTGAACTTCTATAAAGATCTGGATCTAGTCAACACGCCATTTGTCAATCAAAGCCAATCAAGACAAGTTGACAGGCTGGCTCAAAGAATCCAAGACAGGATCATTGCAGAGTTCAACTTCAAAAGGAGACTAAGACAATCTGGCAATGCCATTGGTCAACTGGATGTTGAGGCAGACCCTAAGATTAGTTTCATAGGGGAAACCTGATTGAAGGCCCAGTGGCAGAACCTGAGAGCCTTGTCTCATCATCATCAACTGCTGTAGAGATTCATACCCTTTTTGAGACACCTGCTGGTGAAGGTGCTTCTCAACCTCTCTCTGGCTAGAGCTTGGATGCTACACCAAGCAATGAAGGCCAAAGCTCTCTCCACCATGAGTCACAAAGGTCTGTGAGTGACAAAGGGAAAAGAAAGATGGCATCTGAGGAGATTGAGGAGGAGGAGAGAGAGAGAGGAAAAGGATGCTAAGGGGAGAAAGTTCCTTTTCTGGGTCTACAAGACTCATGGAAACTGCTATCCAGACTGCCCCAAGACCAAACACTCAAGATGATGAGTTGAGGTCAATCAGGATCAATTACTTGCAGACCAAGAACTATGACATCGACAATGTCATTTCTCTCCCTTTAGAGGAATTAAATGAACTGGTTGATATGGAAAGGTCAAAGGAGAAGAAAGAGGCAGAAAATGATGAGCTACTGGTACAAATGAAAGAAGAAAGAAGAAAGAAAAGATTATATAAGCATGTGCCTACTCTCTTCCCAGTACAAGAAAGTCCTGCATATGAGGATGTGGTTCAACAAGAACCTTAGGTAGACAGAGAAGAAGACAGGATCAAGATGATCAACTACCTGAGTGTCACAGGCCTCTATTAGGCAGATGCACTTCTTCCCTTATCATATGACTATATTGAGTTTGAGTATCTAAAACAACTTGAACTTGAGATAGTCAAGAAAAAAAAGACCACTAAAAGGAAGCTAAGAAAAGAAGCTGCTAAGTCAAGAGCCATCATCCAGAAGAGTATAAAGAAATCTACAGACAGGCAAAAGATGATGAGCTTCTTGAAGCTGTATGGATTCTCCAGAAGGAGACTTGGCCCAATGTCTCTATCCACTATGGATGAGCATATCAAGGTAATCAAGCAGAAGATCAAGAGTGGAGAACTTATGGACTTACACTCCCTTCCAAGTCAAGCTCCACCTGAAGTGGAGGTTAAGGTTGAACAACCTAAGACAACACAACCTGGACCTCTTGCTGAATCTCAACAAGCTTCATCTTCTGATCCAAAGCAGGGTCAGACTCCCTTTCCTTCTGAATCTATGAGAGAGGAAGATCCAAGAGAAAGACATCAGGTGCTTCAGGCCAGTCTTCTCAATTAAATAGAAACAAAGAGAAAGAAAAGGATGGCTTCAAAGCCAAACCAAAGCCAAAGAAGAAGAAGGAAACATTCTTTTCTAAATCTCAGGATGAGTGAGAACATCCTGAGGATGTGCAACCAGAGGATATTCCATCAACTCCCACTCAAACACCTCCTCTAGCATCAGGAAGACCCAGATTGTTATGGACATACACCACAAATCCGAAAAGATGGCATGTCATTAGAGAACAAGGCATTGAGGATGTCTACACATGGCAAGACATGTTCAATCGGCCTCTGCATGATCTCTTTGATATGAGAAGACATTTTGAGAGTTTGAGTGATCCTGATCATCTTATGAAGAAAGGGATGGTCATCATCATAATGAGGACTGTTGATATCTGAAATCTTTAAATTGTTTTCGTAGCATCAGCCTAGGGGGAGTTTGTAAGGAATATATGTTAAGGCTGATGCAACTCAAACACTCAAAGTCTCCTGCATGCATGCACAAATGCATTGAAGAAGAATGCTTCGGAAGTTTCACACTAGCAACAGAAATATTCTAAGTGTGAAATCTTCCGAAGCCAATACCAATATCTTCCGAATCCAAAGATGAAGTCTTCCGAAGCTTCAGAGACAAAGTCTTCCTAAGCCAACACTTGAAGACAGATTTCTTCCAAAGACTTTTAGTATACATGTTTTATCTGATGTACTTTACATAAAGCTGAACCCCTTTCCGCTGCAACTCTGTAAAGTCACCAACTTGCATGAATTGGTGAAAAGGTCCATATTTTTAGTAATTGTACATTGAGGTTTTGAGTCTGTAACTTTCTACTTTATGTACTTTATCCTTTTTGTAATACATTAGGATGCAAGCTATGGCATGTCATAGTCACAAGTCAAAAGGCAATCTGTCTTTTGACTTTACAATTAATTTTGTTTTGTGTCTAGTCAATTGTATCCAGCTGACCTTCAAAGTATGGTCGGTTGTAAGATGTAGCATATGTATCTCAAGTACTTGTACTTTCTTGTATGTTTTGTAACACTTGTAATAGAACTTGAGATGGTAATATACTACAATCTTGAAAACCACCTCTTTGTGTATTTTACTATCTTGTTCTGTCTCTTATTCATTTGTGTTTTTAGTATCATCTCTTGTGGTTAATCCAGTTTCACTGCTTGATTACAAGTTAATCTCCTCATTGTGTTGTTGTGTTGTAAGTGACCACCATTCATCGGTCCTGCAATATATATATAATATATATATATATATATATATATATATATATATATATATATATATATATATATATATATATATAATATATATATATAATGAAAAATAATTAATAAAAATAATTAAATTATATAATATATATTATATAAAATAAATAAGCTAAATAATCAGTTAATAAAATACTAAAAGAAAAAAGGAGAATAGAATTGAAGAATAAAAAAAACTTTAACACTTACAAAAATAGTCATTTATGAATAAAATGACAATAATACCATTGCCTTAATAGAATTATTTAACCTCTGTTAGTAAAAATGATATATCACATAAGAATATTTTGTAAAAAAGACATTGAGTGAAAGTTATTTTTAAAGGACTCATTCCATACTTTTCATCAAACATAAAAGATGAAATTTGTAACGTAGTCTTTTATTTTATTTAGTTTTCTTTCTTTCTTTTTTCATCACTTTTTAATTTTATAAACTTATATCAAACATTATTATTTAATTAAATAGAATTTAATCTTTTTTTATAAAAACATTTTGTTTTGATTAGTTGGTTAGTTTATAAACAAAATTTATAAGTTACATTATACGACAACTATAACATGAGGTTGTCCAAAAGATATGACATTCTACCGACACCGTTTCACCACTTTTCATCATAAATTAAATCGAATAGAATTGCATAATCAAATTGAAAAGCAACACTTGATTGTGATTACAAAGAGTTTAAGCAACCATAATAATAATAATAATAATAATAATAAAACGTTATATCATAAAGTGGTGTCTGGATCTGCGTGCAACATCAGCCTCAAAGGGCCATATCCCCCAAAAACCTTGATCCGTCCCATGGCATGAACCTACTGCTACATCCTTTTTATTCCTTCACCAAACTCTTGTTGGCCATGGAGTCAATGGTGAGCTACGAATCACATGAATAATCAAATCAACTTTAATCCATTCAAACTCATATTAGTTCACCATCCATCAATATCACAAGAAGTTTTTTGGATTACCTAGTCCTTTTCTCAAATGATAAAACACCAGGGAAAAGGCGGTTGTAAGACGTAGTATCATAGCAAACTCTGTGTCAACTAGATTGAAACTAACTTAGCTACAACGCAACGCCAAGGTATACAAGTCAGCCAAGGAGAAGCCCCTCAAGTAGCCCCCATTTGCATGACCTCACAACTGATCCATTAGAAGTAACAAGTAACCAACTACCATTCAATTTCAAACCCACTCAAGTTGCATCATCGCATGGATGGCAGAGCGCTTTAGTCATGATAGAATAGATCAGCAATCAAACATATTCTACAAGTCACATTTCATCATTTTTTCTTTTTAATTTGTCGTCTCTGTTATATATCTTACCCAATCAGTGTAATCAAACAACCCCGAAGTGCTTCTAGATAGCAAGTTTGCAAAATGTATACATTGCCTTAGTTACAATATAGAAAACAAGTCAAGAAGTTGTAACGACATGGAATTCTATACATCGCATGCTCGATAGTGCACTGGCCCATGGTAACTCTTATGATCAGTAAGCACTTGTTTGATTCCGATTATAGGACTTTTTTAATCAGATGGAATTCTATACATCTCATGCTCGATAGTGCATTGGCCCATGGAATTCTATACGTCTTATTTTGATTTTCACTTCAGTTTTTAACCATTATCAAGGAGTTTCCCCCATGATACATTATTATACACGAAAACGTTTACTTATAGCAGGTCAACAATATTAAGTTTAATTACGCAAAAAAATTACCAAAAAGAGTCATAACATGCCAAAATATATCTACACGTGTTTTACATCCATGATTGCTATGTACATTATTATAAAGATGAGTGAGTGTCGAGTCTATCATTCCATTAACCCATTTCAGGTAATAGGACTTATTATTTTTTTACTATAGTCATTGTCAAACTATGAAATAATAATAAATAATACTAATAATATTAATAATAAATAATATAACCAAATAAACATGGTAAGATTATGAGGGAATCTGCCAGCCCAAGGTTTGAATACCTAAAATAAGACTAACATAAGACTTGGTTAAGATCTCTTAATTTTATCAAGACGTCACATCATCTACTTTTACCTTCTTTCACTTTACCTCACCCCAAAAAAATCATCTATTAAATAGTTTTAGCGCTTGAAACGTGTTAAGAAATGCTTGGAAGAAGTGTGTTGTAATTTATAATTTTTCTGGTTGTTGTGACTTTATATTTCCTTGATGGTTTTTATCACAAGGTTAAAAATATATAATATTTATAATTACAATAATTTAATTGGTCATATTTCAGAAAGAAAAGGAATAACTAAGTCAAATGGGCCAACTCAATATAACCTTCTTTTAAATTAATACACCTGTTACGACCCGAATCTCACTTATGACATGTTATCCAACCAGACCCATTTTGCTACCCCTATTTCATACACTATTGATGTAAGAACCATATTTTGTTGATCAAAGTTGTGTCAATCATAATGATATATAATTTCGAAAACAGATAACTAAATATAGTTAAGTAAAAGATTCAGTAAACTTACTCTGATCAACATGCCTGAGTTTGTAGGGAGAGATGCTCTATGGTCCTTTGTCTATTACAACCATCAAGAAAGCTACGCCATATGCTGGCACTTGGCGCAAAAGGCATCCCTGAAATCAGCTTTTCTGCTTCCTTTAGATCTCCATATCTAGCCATAAAGTCCACAACAAGAAGATAATGTTCCATTTCTGGTTCAATCCCATATTTTTCTTTCATTTTCACAAACATTTCCATCCCATCTTTCACTAATCCAACATGTCGACACGCAGAAAGAATTGCTATAAAAGCTACCTTGTCTGGTTCAATACCATCCATCTCCATTTGTTTAAACCGCTCTAGTGCCTCTTTTCCGCATCCATGTAACCCAAGGGCTGAGACCAGAGCAGTCCATGATATGACATTTCTCTCAAGCATTTCATCAAACACCTTAACCGCACTCCATACACTCCCACATTTCCCATACATGTCTATCATTACATTGCAAGCCATTATGTCAAACCGGTTGAAATCAGACTTTATCATGTGGCAATGAAGCAAACTCCCACAAACAAGGTTACATAGGTTGGTGCAAATGCTTAGAAGGCTAACATATGTGTAACTATCAGGTGGGATGTGATCCATCTGCATATGGTGGAAAAGATCAAAAGCTTCTTTGTAGTCCCCATTACGGGAACAAGCTGCAATCAAAACGTTCCATGATACAATATCAGGATCTTCTACTTCACAGAACAATTCCTGAGCTTTATGGTACAGTCCATTCTATTATACAGCCCGGCAATGATATTTGAGTGAACAACAGAATAAGGCAGTTTCTTATCATCGAAAATACTTAATGCATCTGCTGTTAAACCGTTTCTGGCGTATGAGGTCATGAGGGCACTAGTTACGTACTCGTTTAGATGGTAACCCGTTTTAATGACCAAAGAATGAACCTCCTGTAACTCCAAGGGAAAAAGTGACTTTATAACGCTAGAGTATGAATATTCATTTGGATAAATACCCGACTGTATCATTTCCCGCAGTAGCAGAACAGCACTTGAACAGCTTCTATTGGAATATCCAAGAAGTAAAGCGTTCCAAGAAACTAAATTCTTCTCAAGAATTTCATCAAAACAGCGCTGAGCGCTATCTAACCTGTTGCCTTTAGCATAAAAATGAACCAATGAACTACCTACAGAAACATGATTTTCAAATCGGTTCTTAATTATCTTCGCATGAATAAATTCTCCATATATCAGATTAGTTAACCTTGTACATGAGGTGATAGCATTCAAGAATGTGGTCTGGTTTGGGAGATAGCCATCTAAATACATCTTGCAGAAGAATCCTATTGCTTTTATAGGTTCTTCCCCATGGGCCAACACCCCGATCATTGTATTCCATGTCACCAAGTCTCGGTTGGGTACCAGAAGAAACATTTTCTCGGTTAAACATGTCCGCGCACACTTCCCATACATTTTAACAAGAGAATTGGCAACTGAAACTTTACTTAACAATCCAAACTTAATTATCATCCCATGTATCTGTTCACCTGAATCTAGGTCGTCCTCCGACTGAAATCCAGATAAAACACCCACAAACGAAGATTCGGATAACGATAGGTGCGCCCTCATGAGCTCAACAAACATCAACATACATTCATTTACACATCCCTCACGTCCAAACAAAGACATCATTGCATTACATGTCACGAGATTCTTGAAAGGCATTTCATCAAACACCTTGAATGCTTCATCAATACAACCATGCCTACCATAGAACCCCAATGAAGCAGTACCCACAAAAGAATCACCAAAAAGAAGCCCACTTTTCATGGCTACAGCTTGCAAACAAAGCCCTTGATCAACGTCTAACGAATTACACGACAAAAGACTAGCATAAGTGAACTGGGTCGGAAAGATTCCAAGATTTCTCATCTCAGAAAACAAATTCCAAGCTTCACCTACAGTCTCATCGCGACTGTAAGAGCGAATCATCGTGTTGTAAGAGACGACATTCTTATGAGGCATTTCATCAAACACCTTTCGGGCAACAAATATACATCCCAACGACATGTAAACAGAGATAAGGTTATTGTAGAAGAAGTCACTTTGGGGTAAGCTTGATCCCATTGTGGTGATGAGTCCATGGAGACACTTGACCGATTGAACTCCTGAGTTAACCCTCAAGGATTTCCGAACCAGCTGAAGTAGAGGCGAAGCCAGCAGCAGTTGTTAGTGTTTTAGACGTTTAAGAAGCTGAGATGTCGAAAAAATGATTTGTTCTTTTTGTTTTTTTCAGCTCAAAGCTTCTAAGGACATGCGCAATCAGGATGTAAGAGGTTATGATGATGTTATAAGAAGACAGATAGATTGTACTGCTGGTGAAAGAACCCTAGTGGGCAAAGAGATGGCGACGATGAATTGGTAGGTGGCGAGGAGGAAGAACCAATACTTGTGAAGATGAAGGAACAGTCACTCAAGGGTGAAGCAATACGCCAAATACGTGTCGTAGACGAAGAAGAAGCAATCACAAGAATGCCGATGAACGTGACATATTATTTATTTATACCGTCCCTGACGACAATAATGTTCCTGTGAGTGCGTTCGTTTTACCGGTTTACTGTTCGAATGCCGATCCAATGAACGTGAATAAAAAAAGTAATGATAAAAATATAAAAAGTATTATTTCATAAATAGTAATAATTTTTAATATAATTATATAGATGAAAATGAAAAATCACTGTGAATGCTCTGACTTGCGAGCCAATGGCACTCCTTTCTTAAATTATCACAACTCGTTCTAATTTAACCAACTTCCTCGGTGTTGCTACACGAATCCTAATCAAGGGATTAAGACCGGGAAGCAGTGCGAGAATGGAGCTGCTACCGAGGATCAGGCAGGGACTTGGCTTTGACTGCTGGGGAGCAAGATGTGACTGGACTTGGCTTCAACTGAGCTGGGCTTCGGCTGAGCAATACTTTGGCTGAACGGAGTATCTGCGAGACAAGAACAACACCGTGAGCCTCGCCTCGGGCAGAAAGGGTTTTCTCCCCGAGACCACACTCCGACGTGAGAATAAGTATTCGTGTTGAGAGAACTCTAAAAGAGAGAATTAATAAGTAAATAGTTTGTAGTAAGAATGTTCCGAGAATGTGAATGTGTTCTACCTATGAAATGAAGGAGTATATATAGTGTTGGTGTACGGGAACAAGAAATCACATGGTTCTATTTTTGGAAGTCTGTGGTCAACGACGTGGGACTGAAATCCCCTAGCCAAGGGTTTTATACCCTTTTGGTGCAAAGGGTTTCTGACTGTTATTAATGGAGTTTGTCTTTGTAGTTGACTTGGGGATTTGGTGGTTGCTCTGAACTTCTGCCAATGTTTTGGCTTTATGCGTTTGTCATCTTGTGTTTCTTTCTTATTCTCTTGTAGCCAATGAATGGCTTCCTTGGTTACCAAGTTTTTGTGAAGGTTTTTATAAGTGTTGATCATGAGGGCTCACGATATCGTCTTGATGGTACCATGCCCAGTCGCGGCTTCGGGCTTACTCCCCAGCCGCGTTTGGGTTCAGTTGTGGTTTGGGCTCAGCTGCGGTTTGGGTTCATCCGTGGTTTGGGTTCGGCTGTGGTTTGGGCTCAGCTGCGGCTTGGGTTCAGCCGCGGTTTGGGCTCCTTTCTGCTTCAACCGCGGCTTGGGGCTGTCTTTTACTCAGCCGCGGTTTGATCCCGAATTTGAGTGAGTCGTTACTCGGTCTTATTGAGGCTCGGTCTTTTTGTTAGCGTTAGGGGTGGTACCCCTTCATGTCCCCCCAATCCAATGTCATGGTGTCAAGCATGCCATTGGATTAATAATTGTTTTGTGTTTTGACGGTTGTACCTTCTCGTCTTTTCAACTTCATGTGACAATTTTATTGACATCTTTCAACCGCGCCTCGAGTGCCAGCCTTGGGCTCCATCAGTCATATCATGGTCTAACCTTTCTCGAGTTACGTGTTTGTCCACATCAATCGTCCCTTGGTATATTTTTCTTGAGCCACGACCCTATGGCCGCCACCTAGTTATTGGCCTACGGGCCTTTGCCCTCGAGTCGCGCCTAGCCGCCAAATGGTTCTCGGCCTTTGGGCTTTTTCCTCGAGTCACGGCCATTCACCCGCCACCTGTTTCCTCGGCCTTCGGGCCTTTCTCATCGAGTCGCGGTCACTCATGGTTCTCGACCTTCGGGCCTTTTTCTTGAGTCGCGCCCCAATAGCCGCCTCTTTGTGGGCCGAGCCCCTAGGGCTTTTCCCTATAAATCCTCAACAATCTCTTTCTCCACCCCACTCTTCTTCTTTCTCCTCTTTTCATTTTCCTTTTATTCAAGTCTCCCCTCATATCTCTCATCCAAGAGCATAAATCTTCTCGGTAAGTTCTTCGAACTCTTTTCATCTTTCGCATTTGTAATGGACTGTAGGAATGATATGGGTCTTCAAACGTCCGTTATTTCTCAAGATTTCTTAAATAACTTTGTGTTTCGTTACGGTATTTCTGCCGATCTTAGTCCTCTCGTCCCTCCTCATTCGTCCACAGTTAGGGACGCTCCAGCCGGGATGATAGCTTTATATGCTCCTTTCTTTAGTTTTTGTAACTTTCGGGTCCCCGTTAGTCGTTTTTTGTGCTTGCTCCTTAGGTATTACGATATTCATTTATCGCAACTAGTCCCTTTAGGTTTGGTTAAAGTGTATCATTTGAGATATCATGTCGTGCCCTTAGCTTAGAACCTGACGAACCTTTTTAGGGCATTCTACAAATTGACCAGGGTAGGCAATTGGCTAACCTTTGAGAAAAGAAAATCGCCCAAACCTCCTCTGGCGTCACGAACCATAACTAGTTTGAAACATTGGAAAGACCATTTTTTTCTTCATTTCAGCTAATATAATTCCTTTTGAGATGCATTGGTTGGAAACTAGTAAGTCCATTCAGGACCCCTTTCCCGAGCCCGACACTTTTGACATGTCTGCTTATGACCTCTTGAAAACCGAACCAACCCCACTTTGTAGCTATTCTGAGCATTTCCTTGTGATGGCTGGTGTTAGTCGTAACTGGGCCGATCTTAACATGGTTCCATTTATGACTTTTCAAGGGAAACGTAAGTTGCTTCCACCTTTATGCTACAATGTATACGTTCATGTGCTTGATTATTGTTCATATGTTATGCTTTCACAGGTATGGGGCTATTTGAGCGCATGAAGCTTTCTGCTAAAGAAGATGTTTCTGAGCAGGTTGAAGCTTTGCCCGAAGGTGCAACTCCTATATTGGAGACAACCACTGGCTTTGTCGTTCAACCGGGTGAAATTATGCCGCTACCTTCTCGCAAACGAAAAAGTACCTCTAAAGCTACTGCTCCCGCAAGCCGACCAAAGATGAAACGTAAACAAGGGTTGGGAGGCCCAGGCCTTAGACCATGGCCGTCCCCTCCTCCATCATCTGCCGCGGCTCGAGGGGCAGGTCCTTCAGCCGCGGCTGGGGTAGCCCTTCACTCAAGTTCCGGCACTTCTATTAGTGCCCCTTTGACTTCTGATGGTCATTCAGTTGGTGGCTCTAGTAAAGGAAAGGCCGCTGCTTCTTCCGAAAGCACCGATCTGAATGCGGAAGAAAATTTTGTTCCTGATTGGGATTTGACTAATGGAACCACTTTTGAGACTCCGGATTCATGTAGGGACTTCATGTTTGCATCTCGCACACCTGCGGAATTCTTCCGTGGAGAAGGGCTGAAAAATAGGGCATTGTCGAACGCCGGTTGATTGGCTGTGGTGAATAGTTTGTTTTCTTTTACTGAGATTCACAGCCGTTGGGTGGACGGTGTCAATGAGATCCGTGATCTGAAGAAGCAGGTGTCGAAATTGGAGACTGAAAATGCGTCTCTCAATTCTCGTTGTGACGCATCTGAGGCTGCGAAAGGGGAACTTGTCCACGAACTTGGTGGTGTTCGTGAGGAGCTGTGTATTCAACATGCTACCATGAAACTCCTTAACGCTGAATTGAAAGACAACAAGACAGCTTTTGAAAACCGTATTGTTGGCTTGGAAGAGCAGGTTAAATGTCTCTCGTCTGAGAAGAGGTGGGTTATGTCAGATGGTGTAAGCTTGGCCTTTAACAAGATAGTGACGAGTTCCTTGATATCTTAGCCCGGATCAACAGCTTGTCAGACAAAGTGGGTTATAATGCCGAGTTGCTGGATGGAGCTCGCCTCGCTGCGAAGGGCAAGAAACCCGAGACGTCCAAGAATTTTGATAAAGATGCTCTGAACAAGCTGCGAGCTGAATCCGACTTGTTTGATAAAGCTACTTTTCCCATGGCTGAGAGTATTGCAACTATGTGCGACGCGACCATCGAGGAAATCAAGTCATTTCTGACCTCTTCATCCGAAGACCCAGCTCAAGTTTAACTAGTTCGTCTTTTGGTGTCTTATCAGTGTAACGTTTCTTGGCATGTACTTGACTTTGTGTTATTTCTCTTTTGTGTTTGTAATGGCATCGAGGTTGTATCTTGACTGTATGTCTATTTTCGTAATGATATTTATGCTTTGTCGCTTCATGCCTTGCGTTTTGATTCTCGAGTTTGTGGATTGTTGATGCCCCACACTTCACGACTCGCCAATGAGCCGCGACTTTCGGTTGGTCGGTGCCTTTTGGCCGCGGCTTATGGTCGGGAGATGCCTCGCGGTCGCGGCTTGCGGTGGGGAATGTGTGACATCCGGTAAATTTTTGTTACCAAACTTCGTTAGTTCCGTTAAGTCTTGCATACACGTGTCGTAAACACACACTAGTTGTCGTTTAGCGTTGGTGACCTAATAATAATGAATAATGTTAAATTAATGAGAATCTAATTGATTATGTGATTATTGTGTTATGTTTATGTGTTTACATGTTTTTAAAATGCTAATTAGAAAATTAATAGCGTAACGCGGAAACGTGCCTATTTATTCGTATGTCTTGTGTTTTTATAAAGGTAAGATATATAATGATTTTCATTAGTTTACATCTTTATATTATTAAGTTAAAAACACTTTACAAAGATTTTAAAGCCAAGTTTTTATAAAATACAAAATACAAGGGTTAAAAAGGTAAATATGTAAATTAAAATTAAACAAAACACACTAACCCTAATCCCCACCCCCCCCCCATCGGCCGCAAACACCCACACACACCCCTCTCCTTTGCGAAATCAGCCAAGAACAAGCAAGGGAACTCGAAATTGGATCGATTTCAAGGCATACAACTTGTTGGAATCATCAATTACAAACTATAACACGTTTAAAGGTTAGATTTTTCATGTTTTTGTGGTTTTTGTTGTGGGCCGAACCCTAATGCGACTTTGGGTCTTCATGGAGTCGAAATTGATGTTAGTTGTTGGTGTTAGTATGTTAGTTGGATTGATTACATGTTGTTTAACGTCGATTATGTATGAATTGTATGTTTTTAGTGGATTGATCACGAACTTTGATTATAGGCAAACCCTAATTCGAAAATTGGTAGGATTATGGATGAATGGTGATTGTTTGATGAATGTTTGATGATTAATAGGTTGTATAAATGCTAGGTTACATTGATTTTGCAAGAAATTGATGAATTGAAGTTGGTGTTCATAGGTTACTAATAATAGTAACTTTATTTTCATGACATGATGATCTAGTGATGGATTGATGTTATGATGTGTTCATGATGATGATTAGATGCTAGATTGTTGTTATGAATGCTAGAAATCTTTGAATGGATGTTGTTGTTCATAGCTTGCCAAAAGTAGAAACTTTTGTTCATGAAGATTGTTAGATTATGGTGATTAGGTATTGTTGATCATGTCTAGATATTGTTATGAGCTTGAGATGGTATAATTATGATGAGTTCATGAATACATTGGGGGGTTGATAGATGTTGGGATGTACTTTCTAAAAAGGGAAACTTTAATTGCATAAAGTCTGAAAAATGATAGTTTGAACATGTTTGGGATGTTAGGAGCATGTTAGTATGATCATGGATGAATTCTAATGTGGTAGAACATGGTAATTTGGTTGTATGTGATGTTGGGGTAATCATGAATGATATTTGGACATTTATGATCATGTATTATTTGAATGTTGATTAGAAGTAGGACATCATGTTTGGGACTGGAAATTGATTATTGTGGTGTATGCTGGATGTAATGAATATGATTGTGATCATCATACACACGTGCGAATCTGAGGCCCCTACTTAGTAGGATTGGCAGGGTTTAGGATGTGAAGTCGTGAGTGGCTTCACATGGCATGTGGTGCGTGATTTGATCTTTGTGTGGCATGTTAGTTATGTTATGACTAGTAGACATGTTAATGTTCTAGATTCGCATGACTTGTATGATACTTGGTTGTATGATGATCTGAGTGATACACCTGGATAGTATAGCATACATATGATCCATTTGAATGTTAACCATGTATGATATATGTGTTTGAATTGCTGGAATGGTTTTACAACACATGAAGTCACCAACGGGTCAAACGGGTCAACTAGGTCAAACCTGTCTGTTTTGTTTGAAATCTTGAGTCCTTGGTTGTAGTGTACTTAGGGTTTCACATGTTCTTTGATTACACGTACTCATGTACTTACATGATCTAGGTAACCTCTGAAGGTTGTCTGTCTATTCCGTTTGACAAGTCAAACCCTAAGCATCTATACGCATATCAGGTGAGTTCATGCCCCACTCTTTATTTAATCTCTTTTGGGGGAGATAGCATACTGGTAAATCACAAACGCTTTATATATTCAAGTTGTGTATAATATTATATAGTGTTGATATCATGAAAAAGTCCTCATACTTTCGAATTGTTAATATTGAATAGCAGAGAAATTTGGGTAGTACTACTGGGTCTGACGAGCCCCACCTGTGTGACTCGAGGTCAACCGGGTGCAATTTGTCCTAATAAACATTGTCATGACCTGTTAAGTCATGACAGGAGGCAACAACGTAACACAGTCAGCTTCAATTGCGAAATCACTATGAAATATATTTATTGTTAATGGACTAGCTATCTGTTACAATGCACTACTTTATATCTCTATTATTAAACTGTTTATGTTTGAATATATCTTGAACTCACCAACCATTGTGTTGACATTTTTGTATGATATTCTCAAGTCATTAGCTTGCTTGCCATAGGAGCACTGCAAGGTTCACTTGTATTCTAAGACTCGGTTCTCAAGATATTTTTAGTATTTTAATGATTATTGTTTACTCTTTTGGGTTGGCACATGTTTTGCCATAGTGATACTTCTATTTCTTTGGGTTGTCTTCAAAACGCTTCCGCAAAGTTTAAAGTTTGTACTTTGGTTGATTTTATTTAAATTATGGCATATAGAGTCGTTCTGTGTAACTGTTGACTGTGATCCTGGTTTGTTCACACGCCTCGCGGTAAAACTCCGCAAGTGGATTTTGAGGGTGTGACAGAATGCCTCGCGGCCGCGGCTTGTGGTCGGGGGATGCCCCTCAGCCGCGACTTTTTGCTGCGTCTTCTTTCATGTTTGCGGCTTATAGCCGCGACTTGCCACTTAACCATAATACTATTATGGTCATGTTTTTAACCGTAACATGCCGTCTCTTGACTTTTGGTTGTGAATTGGGTTGCGGCTCTTATTTTAGCCACAACTTGAGACCTCGGCCATGACCTCAACTTGGGGCACCGGAGGCGACTTGAGGCGTCAGCCGCCAATTGAGCCTTAACCACGGCTAGCCTTTCTCTTCAATTTCGGTCGCGACTCCCCTTGGTTGTGGCTCTTGGCTGTGACTTGACTATGGTTAAATCTCGTTATAGCAATAGGCATGACTTTGGATATAATAGGCTCTTGGCTGTGAGTTGACTTGACTATGGTCAAATTTCGGCCGCGAATATAAATTGTGGTGCGTCTCGTTCTTTGGATATAATTGCGGCCGCAAGTTACTATTCAGTCGCGGCTCACTTTGGATTGATTGCCCATGGTTTCGGCTGCAACTCTTGTTTCATGGCCGCGTCTTTTTGCCGCGACTTGCCACGCGCTCACAATATCATTATGGTTACATTTTTAGCTACGACTCGTAACTTCGGCCGCGAATGAGACTTAGGCCATGACTTTAACTTTGGTCGTGGTCCCATGCACCCATGCATTTTCTGTTAATCGTTGCTTTCTGGCTTGGGCATTTAGCCAAATGGAAATGTACATTGAGTGGCTCTAGTTGTCTGCCAAAGTGTAATCATGTGTTTGGAGTTACGTGTTTGGTTTTCTTTGAGATCTAGTTACGAACAACGAGTTCTACTATTAAACCTCGAGAATAGCTCGTACTTGCTTATTTGTTTGCTCTTGTCATGGTTGCTTGTGGTTTCGTTTAACTTAGCTTGGCAAACATTAAATTGTTTAGTTACATATTGTACCATTCACAAACGTCACTTGAATAATTGTGTTGGTATCTCGCTTCGCTTTCTTTACTCACATGTCATTGTGGTTTCGTGACTTGTTATGATACTGGTTATATAAAAAGATTCATTAATCTGGTGTAACTACTGGTGCTCACATGCACCTTCTTACTGAAAAACGAGTTACACTGTTGAGATTTTACTACCTACTACATGTAGCATCGTCGGAGCTGAGCTCCATTCCAGGTTCTCGGGATGACTGCCCCATCCAGCTGGCTGAGTTTGTAAGCTCCATTGTTTCCTACTTCAATGACTTAATAAGGTCCTTCCCAACATGGACCCAACTTACCCTGATCTTGAGCTCTACTCGCCTCGTTGCTTCTTAAAACGTAATCGCCTTCCTTGAATGTTTGATGTTTCACACGAGAGTTGTAATACCGTTCAATTTCTCTCTCATGCTTTGCCTCTCGAATTGACGCTACCATCCGTCTTTCTTCAAGTAAATCCAAATTGAGTCGTAGATCGGTCTCGTTCTCCTCTCCAAGAGCTTGTGTGACACGGGTTGTTGGCATACCTATCTCAACTAGTATCATGGCTTCCGATCCATAGGTTAAACTGAACGGGTTTCACCGTGACTGGTCTTGGGCATGGTTCGATGGGCCCACAAGACATTGGGTAGTTCCTCCACCCAGTTCTTCCCCTCAATGCCTAATTTTGTTTTTATTCCTTCAACAATGTTGCGACTGACTCTCTCAACTTGACCGTTACCTTGTGGATGAGCTATAGAAGTGAAAATTTGCTGGATTTGCAGGTCTCTACACCACGACTTGAATGGATTCTCAGCAAACTGCTTCCCGTTATCTGTTACGATAAACAATGGGAGCCCGAAGCGGCATATGATGAATTCCCATGTAAACTTCTTCACTTGCTGCCCCGTGATCGACTTTAGGGCCTTAGCTTCCACCCATTTGGTGAAGTAATCCACTGCCACTAAAAGAAACTTGACTCCTCTGGCCATCACTGGGAACGGACCCACAATATCCATGCCCCATTTCTGAAAAGGCCACGTGGCATTGATTGGAACTAGATCGTTCTTGGGTCTGTGGCACATTGGTGCATGCCTTTGACAACTTTCACACCTTTGGATTTCTTCAGTTGCACTCCTATGCATCACGGGCCAATAGTACCCTGCCCCCATTGCTTTTGCTACCACCATCCTTGGACCTGCATGGATGCCACAAATGCCTTCGTGTATTTCTCTGATGACATAGTTTGCTTCATCTGGCGTAAGACATCGTAGCAATGGTCCCATGTAGGATTTGCGGTATAGGATCCCCTGCCGCAGCTCGTATTGTAGTGACTTTGCTTGAACCGCCCTTTCCTCTCCCTTCTCTTCAGGTAGGTCTCCATTTGCTAGGAATTTGATAATTGGACTCATCCAACATTCATGTGCTGCATCATCCACTGAAGGTACCTCCCTCTCGTCGATCGACGGTGATTGTAGTACTTCAACTCTGACTTCCTTGGCTAGGTGGCTGAAAGTCACTGAAGCGAGTTTGCTAAGAGCATCTTCTTTCTTGTTTTTGCTTCTTGGGATATGTGAGACATCGCACTTCTCAAAACCGATGATCAAATCCTTTTCTTTTCTCAAGTATTGCTTCATTGTTTTTTCCTTTGCATCATAAGACCCATTAATCTGATTTGCCACCAGCAGCGAGTCTACATGAGCATGTAGTCGCCAAATCCCCATCTGCTTGGCCAACCTCAATCCTGCCAATAACGCTTCATACTCCGCCTCATTGTTAGAACTTTTGAAAGCTAACCGTAGGGCGTAGGTTAACTCTTCGTTTCTAGGCCCTGCTAATATCAAACCAGCTCCTGACCCTTCATCGTTTGCGGCTCCGCCGGTGTGTAAACGCCAATCTTCGTCACTTTGACGCTCGTTGCTTACGTTTCTCTCGACACAACTTCCATCTTGTGGTATCTCCGCTAAGAAATCAACCACCACTTGACCTCTTACCGCCACCCTTGGCTTGTATTCTATCCCGAAAACTCCGAGCTCTATGGCCCATTTCGCCAATCTCTCGGAAATTTCCGGTCTTCTCAACACTTGTTGTATGGGGTGGCTCATGCGAACTTCGATTACATGGGCTTGGAAATATCTTCGTAGCCTCTTGGACGCATATACCAAAGAAAGAGTAAGCTTTTCCATTGGTGAATACCTAGTTTCCGGGTCCTTGAGAGCCCTGCTGACGAAGTAGATTGGTGTTAGCTTTCCACTCCGATCCGTCATCAAAACTGCGCTAACGGCCTCTGCTCTGGCTGACAGGTACATCACGAGCCATTCTTCTGGAAGAGGAGCCACTAGTGTCAGCAGGTTGCTCAAATATAACTTCATCTGTTGAAAAGCTCTCTCTGCCTCATCCGTCCACCTGAAATCTCTCTTGTTCAAACAATTCTCAACGTAGACATGAAAGACAAAAATCGTTCAATGTGTCTTGATAGGAATCTGTTGAGTGCGACCAGACGTCCATAGAGTATTTGCACTTCTTTGACAGATTTAGGCAACGACATTTCGAGCACTGCTGCAACTTTCTCGGGATTAGCCTCCAACCCCTCTTTTCTCACCACGATTCCCAAAAACTTCCCTTCTTCCACCCCGAACGAACATTTCTTTGGGTTCAGCTTCATGTTTATTTTCTGTAATGTCTCGAACGTGTTGGTGATGTCTGCCAGCAAGGCTTCCTCATTTTGACTTTTTATCACCATGTCATCGACGTAAATTTCAATGTTTTTTCCCATTTCCTCGGCAAACGCTTTGTCCATCAAGCGTTGATATGTGGCCGCTGCATTTTTTAGGCCAAATGGCATTTTGGTGAAACAAAAGATTCCAATGTCAGTGTAACAAGCTGTCTTGTCTTCATCTTCGGGTGCCATCTGAACTTGATGATATCCCTTGTAGGCGTCTAGAAAGCACTTCAAAGGGAAACTTGCTACAGAATCTACTTTCAAATCTATGTCTGGCAATGGATAACAATCTTTAGGACAAGCGTTGTTGAGATCCTTGAAGTCAATTCACATCCGCCACGTGCCATCACTCTTCTTTACCATCACTGGATTGGCCAACCACGTCTGGTAGCGCACCTCCCTAATTATACCTGCCTCGAGTAACTTTTTAACTTCTTCTACCACGGCTTGGCTTCGCTCCGGGACCATATGCCTACGCTTTTGGATGACCGGTTCCTTCCACTTGTATGCGTTCAATTTGTGCTCTGCTATGTCCTGGGGGACACCCTTCATGTCTGCTGGTTGCCATGCAAAAACATCTAAACTGTTCTGCAGCAAACGCCGTAGTCGCTCTTTGGTTGCGTCAGTCAATTGACCTCCGATTGTGACCTTGTGCTCATGAAAAGCGGGGTTAATCACCCATTTTTCCAACGTTGTGCGCATGGCTTCGTCTGCTTCGGTTGAAGTGCCTGGACTTACCGCTCTTACATTTTTACACGCTTTGCTAGAGTAGATGGTAACTACCCCGGTAGGGGTAGGGAATTTTATCACCGTGTGCACCGTCGAGATTACTGCTCCAAGAGTACACAGATTGGGCCTCCCCAAAAGAACATTGTGGGAAGACTCTGAATGTACAACCAGGAATGTCATCATAACTTCTCTCCAACCAACTTCATTCCCTATCGCTACTGGCAACTGTATCTGGCCCAACGTCTGCACCACCTCCCCCGAAAATCCTGTGAGGTGATGCGTCACTGTCTCCAGGTCTTTCCTGACCTCGTCATCTAGCTGCAAAAAACAATGCTCGTACATAATCTCTGAACTACTACCACTATCCACATATATCCGGTGTACCTGATGACCTGCAATGATGGCTGAGATTGTGAGTGGCGCATTGGCGAAACTTCCACCACGGATCGGGGGAAAAGATATCTCTTGTGCCATCCAAGGCTCCATATGGTCGGAATACCGTTTGCCTCCACGATTCGCCACTTGCAACATGAATATTTCCTTTCTTTTGTCCCCTGCCTGCGGCGTCTTTTTCAACTCCCTTAGCAAGTGTGCTAACTTCCCTGTCTTTATAGCGAGTTCAATCTACCGCTTTAGAGAGAAACAGTCATTTGTTGCGTGTCCATTTTCTTTTTGAAACTCACAATACTTGTTTGTGTCCCTCTTTATCCCGGTTTCAGTGGGGTGGGTTTGGTGAAACGAATGTTTTCAGTTGCCAAAATCTCATTCAGGGTTTTTTTTCAAAGGAGGTAGAGTCACGTTTGGTCCTTGTGAATTTTTGACTTAGGAAGGTGTGAAACGAGGCTGAAAAACCTGGTTCTGCTGGGCGAATCGAGGTTGAAAACATGGCCTCTCCCAAGATCTTGCCCCACCGGGTGTCCTTTGTGAATCCCATGTGGATACAGGCTTTTTCAGGCTTTTCTCCTTTAACTGTTCACATGCCTTTTCCCCTCACCTCTCTACTAGCTGGTCATTTCTCACACCATGGATGAAAGCCGAAATCCGGATTGTTTCTCCGGCTCCACGAATCTGCATGTTTTCCTTAGACTATCTAGTTATGAAGTTTTCAATGGATTCGTTATCTCCCCTCTTAATGTTGTGAAGCTCAGTGGGATCCCTCGTAGAGCGACGCTGTTGACTGAAATTTTTTAGGAAATTGTCTTTCAATTCTTCGAAACTCCCAATTTCACCAATCGGAAGACTGTCAAACCACACCCTAGCTGCGCCTGTCAGTGTTTGGGCGAACATGTGGCACCATACGGGAACTGACCACTGCTCCACCTCTGTTGCCTCGATGAAAATTGCGAGGTGGTCATCTGGGTCTCCCAGGCCATCATATTTCCCAACATTAGATGACATTTTGCATTTAAGGCTTTGGAGGGAAAATGAATTCTGCTATTCTTGGGATGAATTTTGATCTTGCTCGCGCCATCGATGGTCGGTATGGCTTGCTAAAATCATCATCGACTACCGCTTTCTCTCCGGTGGCAATGGTGCCCAGGCTTATCTTCGCCTTGTCTTCAACGTTCTTTACTTTATCCCCATGGCTACCTTCTCCATCTACACGATTTCTCTCCTTTGGGGTTTCTTCATATTCCAAGCGTGTTCGGATTTCTTCAAGGCGTCGCTCCCTTTCCTCCTGTTCTAGCATGGAGAGGATTTGTTCTCGGTTTTTATTGATGAACTCTGGGGTAATGACACTACCGTCGTTGTTGCCATCTCCTGCACTGGTTCCCAAAGGGGAGGCAACGGGGCGTGGATTGTCAACATTGTCAGCATCTTGGTGGTGAGGAGATTCCTGACCTGAATCCATGGTGATTCTTCGGGTAACGTCTGGGTCCCACAGATGGTGCCAAATGTTGCTACACGAATCCTAATCAAAGGATTAAGACCGGGAAGCAATGCGAGAATGGAGCTGCTACCGAGGATCAGGCAGGGACTTGGCTTTGACTGTTGGGGAGCAGGATGTGACCGGACTTGGCTTCAAATGAGTTGGGCTTCAGTGAGCAATACTTTGGCTGAACGGAGTATCTGAGAGACAAGAACAACACCGTGAGCCTCGCCTCGGGCAAAAAGGGTTTTCTCCTCGAGATCACACTCCGGCGTGAGAATAAGTATTTGTGTTGAGAGAACTCTAAAAGAGAGAATTAATAAGTAAATAGTTTGTAGTAAGAATGTTCCGAGAATGTGAATGTGTTCTACCCATGGAATGAAAGAGTATTTATAGTATTGGTGTACGGGAACAAGAAATCACATGGTTCTATTTTTGGAAGCCTGTGGTCAACAACGTGGGACTGAAATCCCCTAGCCAAGGTTTTGTACCCTTTTGGTGCAAAGGGTTTCTGACTGTTATTAATGGAGTTTGTCTTTGTAGTTGACTTGGGGATTTGGTGGCTGCTCTGAACTTCTGCCAATGTTTTGGCTTTATGCGTTTTGTCATCTTGTGTTTCTTTCTTATTCTCTTGTAGCCAATGAATGGTTTCTTTGGTTACCAAGTTTTTGTGAAGGTTTTTATAAGTGTTGATCATGAGGGCTCACGATATCGTCTTGATGGTACCATGCCTAGTCGTGGCTTTGGGCTTACTCCGAGCCACGGTTTGGGTTCGGTTGTAGTTTGGGCTCATTTGTGGTTTGGGCTCAGCTGCGGTTTGGGTTCATCTGCGGTTTGGGTTCGGCTGTGGTTTGGGCTCAGCTGCGGCTTGGGTTCAGCCGCGGTTTGGGCTCCTTTCTGCTTCAGCCGCGGCTTGGGGCTGTCTTTTACTCAACCGCGGTTTGATCCTGAATTTGAGTGAGTCGTGATTCGGTCTTATTGGGGCTCGGTCTTTTTGTTAGCGTTAGGGGTGGTACCCCTTCACTCGGGTTTTCCTATTTTTATAGAAATTAAAGGGTTGGTATTTCTCGTGTTGAAATCCTCTGCTCACACTCTTTCCTTTTTCTTTGATGTTCTCACGACTCAATGAATATTCATCAGGATTTTACCAATCACAATCACAATTCATCACCTTCATCGCTAATCATCATCTTCTACCTCATCTCCTTGTTTCCTCCATATATTCCCCATTGACAACTCCAACCCCCCTTAAAGTATCACTAATAAAGAACTCAAAATATATCAAAAAACATGTATACTCGACTCAGAATGACACGAAAGTAAAACGTTAATCTTTCTAAAAATACAAAAAAACCTCTCTTGTAGTAACACCCAAAAACAATATTAAAACCCACTCATTGGACCCACACTTATCCCACCTTCTTTATTTTTGGGTGTTCATATATATATATATATGTATAAGTGAACCCTTCAAAAACAAACCCTCGCAGTGGTGAAAAATGCCAAAAATAGATCATGTGCCTTATTTAGGAGCTAAACATGCTTTCTTTTGTGGTCTTAGATCATTCATATCATGTTTATTTTCTAAAGACTTGCATATTAACCTTGTTCAATTAATTACAATTTTTTTTGTTTACCATTCACGACTACTCATAAAAAACACACGGAACATAGAGAACGAATAATGAGTTTTAAAAGAAAGTAAGTATCTAAACTTGATCCCCATTTTAAAGAATAGGTTGGAGTTATAATTCAAATGATTAAAACTTTCCTTTGTTTTAGAGATGAGATAGACAAAATTGGGTTGTTAATGCTTTTAGGGGTGGGTGTTCTGCTAATATGACTCCCATCCCTAACACTCTCTTTTATTCACATTAGCATTGTATCACTTTTCTCAATCCATCCTTAAGCCATACAGATCATCTTTCACGTCTATCTCAACCTTAAATTTTTTTGAGTTGCGCATTGAATTGGATGGGTACTTCAACAATGGATCCACGCACTTTACTCGGTTTCATCATTGTTCTCTTGCACTTCACATGCCATGTTTGCCTTCTAATGACAACCTCCTCCTTGGAGATCACGCACTTTACTCGGTTTGATCATGTTTGCCTTCAATAACTTAAGTACTATCTTATTAATAGTGCTTTTAAAATAATAATTAAATTTACATTTACTATTTATATCCTTAATTTCTAAATTGTCCTAGTTAAGTATACTTTTTCTAATTAATACATTATTTAATTCAATAAATTAAGTACTATCTTATTAATAGTGCTTTTAAAATAATAATTAAATTTACATTTACTATTTATATATTTATAACTATATGTTATAAAATAAAGATAATCTTATTTATATACATAAGTATATAATTACTAAAATTTACATACTTATATTAACAATAATATAATAATAATAATAACAATAATAATAATAATAACACCCAAATATAATTAATTTTTAATTCAGGTCGGGGTTAGATTGTGATCTTCAAGTGAGACTCAGTGACATCCGTCGCATCGCGCGAGGTAAACCATTATATGATAAATATATTTTAGGATGACAAGATAATAATTTAATTCAAAATGTAAGATGTCTAATATAACTTTTTAAGTATAGAATACAAGTGCTTTATGTAATAATTCAATTTTTGCCCCTTATTTAATTAACTTCTTCTAATTAATATTTGCCCCCTATTTAATTAACTTCTTCTAATTATATATTATTTAATACAATCATTAATACATGATTTTGTAATATGATATTATTTAATTTTATTAAATTTTATTTGATTATGATACTATAAATTAACATTTAAATTTATATTTACTAATTATATTTTTATAATTAATTACTATTTAAATTAAGTATCATTTTATTTAAATATATAAGTATATAACTAATATATATCTTCGTATTTATAATAACAATAATACTAATATTTTATAGGGGCATATTGTGAGTTTAGTAATTTAAATATTTATGTAAAATATGTTAGTTAATGACATATTATTTAATATATTTTGAAAAATAATTACAATAATGTTAAATATTATCATATTAGTACAACTACTACTAATTATTATTATTATAAGGTTAACAACAATAACAACAATAACATTTTATTTAACCCTAAAGCTAAACTCTAAATGTGGTTTGATGAGTTGGTTCCATTGTCACTTTAATAAGTTCAGTCGAATATCGCTTGAGCCTCCCCCCACCCCCTCCTTCCCCTTCCCAGTTTTATGGTTCCATAATAAATTCGTTGCATATGCATACATACGTTCATATAATTTCATTTAAAAATATTTTTTAATTAGTCTTTTTTTTTTAATTTCTAACGACAAGTTTTAACAACGAGTTGCTAATGGCTAGTTTCCACAATATATATAATTCCCTAGTTTATTTTCAACACACCTTTAATTCTCACACCGTACATGAGATCTTAGTGATGATAAATTTCGTAAGTACCTACCACATGCTAATATGCTATTATGCCTTCTAATTTTAGCCAAGAAACAGACAGATTTATAGAAAGACTTGTGTCACATACAAGAATGAGTGGATTGCTTGAAAGAGGTGAGTCAGGCTTCCTCTCTATTGGTGCTTGACACTTGGACAAACCTCACATTGTTTCATATTGAAATGTCAAAAGGAGAGATTCTAGGTCATAGGAGATGAATATTATCAGCATAGTAACGCAACTCCATCAAATTTTGAAATACATACGTATGATACAACACAAGATATCCATAAAACCTCAAAGTATTGGAATTCAAAAGACAATACGTATACGAGCTAACAATAAAAGACATGAGACAATATTTGTTGTTCTCGAAGATCGATGGCACATTATACAAAGGCTAACAAGATTTTGGAGCACATAACTAATAAGTGATATGATAATGCATACATAATATTTGCATAATATGACTACAAAAGATGAAGGCAACATATAATCGATTGGTCAGATGAAGAGGATGATGATGTAGAACCAACAAGGCATGGACCCGCAATAGTTTTCAAATTGTACTTGACAAGGTTCAAGAATATACGTAAATAAGAAAGTTCATCATGTGCTTCAAGCCGATTTATTCGAGCATCTATGGTCTATTAAACGGTAGTTAATTTACGTGATCTTATTTTTTAGTTTTATATAATTTTAATTTTAAGTTTGTGTATTTTTTGGTTTATGTACCCTTTATTATAATATATTAATATTTCATTTTAGTTATATTCTTTTATTGTAATACATATGGAATATAAAATATAGATTATTATAAAAGTATTTTTGTTTATAGAAAATATATGTAATAATACGTGATGACGTGGAAACATTGGACGTTTGAAATAGGTTTTAGCATTGGGGGCTAATTAGATATGGCCAAAAAAAACCGATTCGGGAATTGGTTCGGTCGGAAAAAGCGAAACCGGTTTGAGGCCTAAACCGTTTGAGGCCCAAACCGGTTTGAGGCCCAAACCGTTTGAGGCCCAAACCGGTTTGAGGCCCAAACCGGTTTGAGGCCCAAACCGGTTGAGGCCCAAACCGGTTTGGCTCAAACCGGTTCAAAACCGACCCAACCCACCGGTTCCCCCTCGGGTTTCAAATTTGGAAATTCAAACCGGTTTTGAACCGAACCGGTTTGAAACCGGTTTTCAACCCGGTTTTTAAACCAATTACCGTTGGGTAACGGCTATATAGTCGTTTGTACCATTTTTTGACCGTTTTTTGTTGTTTTTTACCATTATACCCCCACTACGTTAGCATATATATGTCTTTGATGCTTTGGTTGAATCACAACAACTTATAACACTTTTTACTCTCAAAAATCTCAAAACGCTCTCACAAATACTTCGTTTGAAACGCTCTCATAAAAAATCTCTCAAATAGCTTCATCAAGTGCTTAATCATCCATTGGTTGTGAAGCGTCTTCAAGCAACGTGGTGGTAGCAATCCTTCCTACGAATAGGAACCCCGAATTATGGTGCAATCACGATTTATGTCAAATGGCTAGTGGTCCAAACAAGGCTCGTTGCAAGTTTTGTCATAAGTTTTTCAAAAAAGATACAAACACAACGTTGAAAAGCCATATTTCAAATAAATATTGTAAAGCGTTAAAAGGTGAACCTTCTCAAGGTCAAGCTTCGATGACAAACGAAGAAAATATTTGGGCTTATAACGGATGATGCGGTTCAAGAGCAAATTACGCAATTTGTAATTCAAGAAAGCTTGTCATTCAAACATTTCGACAACAAACGTGTGACTCGACTCATTCAACGAACTCTCCAACCATGTTACACCAATGTAAGTCGTGCTATTTTTCGAAGAGATTGTTTAAAAATGTGGAAAAAAGCTAAAAATGAATTAATATCTTATTTTGAAAATTTACAAACCGGTGTTAACTTAACTAGTGATGTTTGGTCGACACCTCACGGTTCACTGGACTCGTAAATTTGTGTCACCGCCCATTGAGTTGAATCCGATTCATGGCAAATGATGAAACGTACGATTGCGTTTGAATTGTTTGATTATCCTCACACCGGCCAAAACATTTTTTATCTTATTGATAAAGTTATTCAAACGTATAAATTAGAAAACAAAATATTTTCTATATCTTTTGATAATGCGTCAAATAAACTCTTGTGATAGATCATTTGAAATTAAAATATAAACCAATGTGTGAGGGTGTGTTTTTTCATAGTCGATGTGTTGCGCACATCATAAACTTAGCCGTTCAAGACGGTTTAAAAACGATTGAAATAGTTATAGATTGTTTTAAAAGAATGTTACGTGATATTTTTAGTAATAACCAAAGATATACTAAATATCGCAAGTTTTGTAAAGTTGCAAATACCAAATGTTTAGGTCCGAATTGGAACGTACCAACACAATGGAATTCCACTTATAACATGTTTGAAAAGGCTATTGAACAAAAAAAAGTTTAATAGCCTTTCATAATAGTTGGTAAGTAGGGGAAAGGTAAATTCTTATCATCCATCGGGTTGGGCCATTATCGAAGAAGTAACAAAAATGCTTCAAATTTTTATAAACGCAACTACGTGTCTTTCTGGAGTTTATTACCCAACGAGTCCGTTAGTACTTCACCAAAATTATTTAATGACTTCAAAATTAAATGAAATGTTGTGTAGGGGTAGACCTTATTTCGATATGATACCCTCAATGAAAGAAAAACTTATAAAGTATTTTAAAGAAATGTCTCTCGTTATTACATGTGTAGCTGTTTTAAACCCTTGTTTAAATTTATCGGGGGTTGAAACTTTACTTGATAAAATTACTTTTAATTTGGATTTAGAAGTTGGTAACTCAATGTATAGTAAAACTTTAAAAGCTACTTTTAACAAACAATTAGAACAAATGTATGATGTTTATTTTTTAAAATACAGGGAAACATCACAAACCCATGAGGCTTTAAGGCATGCGGCAAATGTCGAAAGTTCGAATGATCCAATGTTTTATTTATTTAATACTTTAAGGGATGGATGTAATAAACGTCAATGTGGTAACACTCCGAGTAGTGAACTCGGGAGGTATGGTCTTACAAACTTTTTATCGACCATGACTCCACAAGATTTTAAAATTTTTGACTTGTTGCCTTGGTGGAAAGGTAAGAAAGATCAATTTCCCATCCTATCCACTATGACCCAAGATTTACTAATTGTTCAAGTTTTCACGATAGCTTCGGAATCTGCTTTTTCTGTTAGTGGCAGGGTTATATCAATAAGACGAACTCGACTCACTCCACAAGCGGTTGAAATGTCAATTTGCTTAAAAGATAATTTGGATACCGCAGAAAGAGTACAAGACAAACGTTCACTTGAAAGAGAACTTGAATACGAAACAGAATTATACGAGGACGAGATAGAGAGCGGATTGATACCAGGAATGACTGATGATGAAGCGGCATGATGACTACCTTCGTAACAGTTCCGGTTCTGGTGGGGAGGAATAAGCGTACAAGTATAATACGGATGAACGAAGAAACGACTATGTTAAAAGTTTAGTTTTAAGAATTTTATAAATGTTTTATATACTTTATCCTTGTATGTTTTTTAAATTTTGTAAATGTTTTAATTTTTTAAAATGTTTAAATGTTTATATATGTTTATAAATGTTATAAATTGTTTAAATGTTTATATATGTTTATAAATTGTTTAAATTATATAAATTGTTTAAATTATATAAATTGTTTTATGTTTAAATGTGTAAGGATTCCTGAAGTCTGATGCAACCCAAAACTGTCTAAGTGTTTCAGCAACATGCACTAAGTACTGAAGTGAAGAATGCTTCGGAAGAATTACACAAAGCATTAGAAAATACTCTAAGTGTAATATCTTCCGAAGCCAAGACCAATATCTTCCGAAGCCTAACATGAAGTCTTCCGAAGCTTGAAGAGACAAAGTCTTCCGAAGCTTCAACCTATGAAGACAGATTTCTTTCGAAGACTTTTAGTACACATGCTTTATCTGATGTACTGTTCCATAAAGCACCTTTTCCGCTGCGTCTCTGATAAGTCACCAACTTACAAGAGTTGGTGAAAAGGTCCATGCTTTTGGTAACTGTACATTGAGGTCTTGAGTCTGAAACTTTCCACTTTATGTACTTTATCCTTTTTGTAATGTATAAGGATGTGAGCTATGGCATGTCATAGTCACAAGGTCAAAAGGCAGATATGCCTTTTGATTCTACAATTGATTTTGTTAGTGTCTAGTCAATTGTATCCAGCTGGCTTTCATAGTATAGCTGGCTGTAGGTTGTAGTATAAGTATTTCAAGTTTCTTGTATCTTTGACATACTTTGTAACACTTGTAAAAGAACTTGAGAAAGCAATATACTGCATCCTTGAAAACCATATTCTTCTTTTCTGTCTCTTGCTTTACTTGTGTTCTTAGTATCACTTTTGGTTAACCCAGTTTACTGTTTGATTAGAGTTTAGATAATCTCCTCATTGTGTTGTTGTGTTGTAATTGTGTTCAAACCCTTAAACGATCCTGTAATTGGTATCAGAGCTTTCAGGCTCTTGATATAAGATCTAACCATCTTAAGATCCCTCACACACACAAAAACTAAACTCTTCAAATGGCTTCCATCTCAAAGACTGATATGGAGACTGGAACAATGAACAAATCCCCACTGATCACTCTTGATGATTTTGACACCTGGTGTATGAGGATGGAAGGCTTCATCAGGTCTCTTGACTCAAGAATGTGGGAATCTGTTGAAAATGGACCTTTCATACCCAGCACCCCCTCTGCTACTGGTGCTGGTATGATTCCTAAAGATATGGCCAACTACTCAGATGAAGATAGAAAAAGAGTAGAGATTGACAAGAAGGCCATGACTGCTCTTCAGACTGCTCTCCCAAACTCTGTATACAGAGGTTTTAAGAAGTGCAAAACAGCTAAACAGCTGTGGGATGCACTGAAGCTGATGTATGAAGGCTCCTCTGAAGCCAAGGAGAACAAGAAAGATCTTCTGAAGCATCAGTTTGAAAATTTCACCTTTAAAGCAGGTGAAACCATGACCCAACAATACTTCAGGTATGTTGAGATTGTGGATACCCTAGTGGATGGAGGAGTTCCTCTTGAGAACAGAGACATTGTAAGGAAGTTCATGTCCTCACTTCCTAGGCAATGGACACACTATTGTGTGGTGATCAAGAGGACTGAGAACCTTAAAACTCTTACTCTGACAGAGTTATATGGGATTCTTAGTGGATACCAGATGGAGATGAACATACAAGGTTCATCTGGCAACTCCAACAATCAAATGGGTTCAGCCCTTCATGTGGTTGAAAGGGACAGCATAAAACCCCAACATCATCTCATATGCTACCCTGACAACTCACAAAAGGGTCCTTTCATCACCTTCCCGGAGACACCAAGAGAAAACTTTACTCAAGGAAGTCCATTCCAAGAGACAAGTTCTTCTCAAGCCTTTGTGTCTACTGATGAAAGCTGTGGGAATTATCTCTTCACTCTTGAACACCTGGACTGTATTCATCCAGATGACCTGGAATACATGGAGATAGTTCAGCAGATGGCTCTCCTCACTCACAGAGCCAAGAAGTTCTACAAGAGAACAGAAAGAAGATTTCCAAGCAATGCTACCAGTGGAAAGTTTGGGCTGGATAAAAGCAAATTTAAGTGTTACAACTGTGACCTTATGGGTCACTTTGCTAGGGAGTGTAAGGCACCTAAAGCAAATGGGGGCCAAACACCACCCAAACCAAACTACACTGACAAAGCTCCTCAGTCTGAGAAGCCTAAGCAACATGCTGCTGTTGCTGTTGAAGAAGGAGGCTTTGACTGGAGTTTTCAGGTGGAAGATTCTTCTCCAAACCAAGCACTGATGGCTGACCATGATGAAGCCAAGGTATTGGAACATCTCTGTACTCCTGAATGCATTGCTAAAGTGAATAGATACAGGTCCTACAACTTAGAGATGAGATCCGATCTTGAGTCATTAAACATATTAAAATCTGATTTTAGAAAGTCTGAAAATGATTACAAGTAAAAATAGAAGATTTGGAGAAAACCATTTCAGTACTAAAACATGAACATACAGATTTTAGAACTCAGATCCAAGATCTCATAACTAAATTGACTGAGTGCCAGGCTGAGCTTGTGATCAGCAAAGCCAAGGCAGAGAAAAGTGTTCTTGAAGAAGAGACCTTCAAAAACATGATATCCTCATCCCTGCATAACAAAGTGTGCTATCAAAATAGACAGGGACTAGGATCAAATGAGATAGCTCCTCCACACACAATCTTGTCTGTAAGATATCCTAGGTGTGGAACTTGTGAAGATGAGCTTCCTCTCATAGATCCTATAAGTGAGGATGATGAAGAAGTGATAGTGAAGAATTCCTCTGAGAAGAGTGAAGAAGAGGATTCTTCCAAGGGCCACTATCCTTCTGAGGAGAAGAAATCATCTATGATGACCAAGTCCAAAAGAAAGAACTTGATCAGGAAGAGCAAAAGGAAAGCAAAGAAGGCTCAAGAAATCAAGGCTACTTTTGATGCTAAGCAGAAACAAGTTTTATCTCTGTAGGTTTCAAAGTAGTAAGGACTGAAGACATCAACCAAGACTCCTCATCTAAGAGTCCTGGTTCATGTTCAAATCATCTCAGAGCAAAGAAGAAGACTGAGCTGCTGTGTACCACTGCTGCACAGCCTGGACCATCAAAATCCAAGAACAGTTCACAGCCCAAAAGAACTGTCTCAGCATCTACCAAGATGAAGGTGGAGAAGGGATGTGACCAAAGCTAGTCTTGCTCTCAAAAGGAGACTCTTTTGAAGAAGAAAATGTTATGTGTCATGTGTGAAAATACTTCTCACATTGCTAAGGATTGCCCATACAATCCTAGAAGTACCATCCACATGACCAATACAAAGACTTCAAAGAATCTCAAGAAGTCTCAAGCTTCGGAAGGAAAGTCTGTTTCCTTCGGAAGCTCCAAATCAAAGAAGAAGGTAAATGGAAAATTACCTTGGGAAGTAAAATTGGTCTCGGAAGAAAGGAGTTCTTCCGAAGCACTGAAGTCTGCTGTAGTGACTGCAGAATCTTCTGAAGGTTTAGTCATCAAAACCTGTGAAGTTCCAAAAGCTTCAAAGGTTTTGAAGGTCAAGTCCAAGAGTCCAAAGGTGGTGTGGAAGTCTAAAAAAGACCAAATGACTGAAATTTCTCCATCAACAATAGCTGAAGATCCTCATAGTACAACCATAGGATCTATTACTGTTGCATTACCTTCTATTACACTTACTGAGCCCAAGACAAGTACGGCTGGGTTTCCAAATGTAACTAATGATTTTCTTTGTGCAGGAACAGCTCAAGACAAACGGAAACGTCTGGATAATTGACAGTGGTTGTTCCAGGCACATGATAGGCAATAGGTCTCTACTCCATAATTTTGAGAGAATTGATGGAGGACCAGTTGCTTTTGGAGGAGATGAAGGTGGTTACATTTCTGGAAGGGGCAAGGTCACAAATGGTAAGCTCAGCATTGAAAAGGTAAACTTTGTTAAGGAGCTTGGGTACAATCTTCTGAGTGTATCCCAATTTTGTGATCAAAGACATAACATGCTCTTTACTGAGCATGAGTGCACTGTTCTTAAGCCTGGTGTGGTCATTCCTCATGAGCACATCCTGCTCAGAGCCCCTATGTGACATCACTTAATTTTGTTAATTTAGAAGTTAACTTTGTTAAATCTTAAAAGGGTCTTTTATGACATTTTGAAACTTTGGGGTTTGTTATACTTAATAATTAATTTGCTGAATAACAATTAATATAATAATAATAATATTATAAGTGTTATAATGTTTGTTTATTATTATAAAACTTAAGGTGTTAATAAACTTAAATAAAATAATAACTATTATTATTATTATTATGACACTGATAATAATAAATTAATGATAATAATATTAGTAACAATAATAATCATAATAATAAGATTAATAATAATGATAATATTAAAGTATTCTTGTAAAAAAATAGTAGAAACAATATAAGTGTTATTATTTTAAAAACTTGTATTTAACTAGCTTTGGCATAAAATAATAACTTTAAAACTTCAGGGTTTAAAGTGTAAATTAGCTAAAACTAAAAACAAAACTTTAAGTCCTTGTTGTTAATTGTTGAAACCACAGGGACCATTTGTGTAAATTACCAAACCCAAACCCCCCACCCCTTTCTCTCTCCCCATATTTTCCGGCCACCTCGCCGGCCAACTTCCGGCCAACTCGGCGAGGGCTAAAAGGCCAAAATGAAAACGTTTTGATCAAATTAAATCGTTTCCTCTCGATTATAGTCATGGATCGAACCTGTAATCATCATAAAGCTAACTAAAACGTATGTTTCATTAAGAATCAATCGAAACCGATAACCGCGTTTAACTCCCGAACCGTTCACCCATTAAAACGCAATAATAATCCAATTAATCGAATGTGGGTAAGCATGTAACCATCCCTGAATTATTGGAACTCCCAATTTTATCTGAAGCGTACGCACGCATCGCATACGACCGTCGTCTTCAAACGCGACCTGCAACTCAACGGGGAACCATGTTCGAGACACTATTAAACCGAATTGATAAAGGGCTTTTGCTTAACATCGACTCTAAGATCTATCTGCAAAGTTAATTTGATTAACATCAACGTTTGCGCCAAAATCAACATCCATGTAGTCGCGATGTTCGTTGTTCTTCTTACCATCGAATCTAACCAATCCAGGTAATTAGACACTTCATTAAACTCGGTTTAGTAAGGGGATTGAAAGCCCTAACTTTAAATCCATCCTCACTTCGAATTCAAGTTCAATTGAATCGAGTTCGATTCTAGGGTTCATTGAATTGGGGGAGACTTCTGTTGTTTGCATTTATATAAATTAAGAACCAGGTGATACCGCGGCTGTATGCCTTGGTTCACCGGTTAAGTCACTCCATGTCAAACTGGAGGTCTCGGGTTCGAAACCCGGCCACCCCATATTCTTTTAAATTGGCTTTTTCAGCCTTAAATCAAATTTAAAAAATTCCTAGTAAATATAAAAAAAATGTTTATAACCTTTAAATATTTTTTTAAGGCATCAAATAAATTTCGGTAATATTTCTAAAACTTTAAATAACTAAAAAAAACCTTTGTAATAAAATATTTTAAAGATTATTCATGGATTATTTATATGGATTTTTAAAAAGATAATAACAAAATATTAGAGACCCGAACTTTCCCTTTAATCATTTAGCGTTTAAATCACGTTATTTTAAATGGAGATTTCTTGAAACATTATAAATTAATATATTTAAATGAGTTTTCTCTTAAAATAATAACTATTTATATAATTATGGACTTGAAACAATAAATCTTTACAATATTATGGGCATTATATTAATTAAAGTTTTATCATGATAATTGTAGAAATTATGTATCTTATAATTTCACAAATTATTTACAAATATTAATCTTATAAAATGTATTAATTAAAGGTTTAGATTAATAATTGGTTATTAATAAAAATGTTATTTCAACTAACTTTAAAACTTTATTTATATTGAAATTTATCAATATATATACTCAAATTCATTCTAGAATACTTAAATATACATATATAGTTCTTTTAATTGAATTAAAACATAAATAATTACTTTATAACTTGTTACTTATTAAAAACCCCCGTAATTCTATCAAACCTCTAATCCTTGTTAGTACGTTAACCTTATTATTAACCTTAAACCTGTAATACATATGTTAGGTGCCTTGTGATGGATACTTTGGATTATCTTTTAATCTTTTATATCATCTTGAAATGCATATATCAATGTGAGTATTTCCATACCCCTTTTGCTTATTTTCACACTTTGGGGTGAAACATGTTAACATACTATCATTGCACTTGTAAACTTATTTGAGACTTGTAAACCTATGGCAATTCATCTTGTAAAGTTGTGGTTAGTTGAACTTTTGTGGTTACCATGTTATGGCATTATATGTACAATCATTAACTATTGCTAGCCCAGCGAAGTCATAGATCTATGGTAAGACAAGCCTGCTTGGTTGATCCGAGTACACTTAGCTGATCGTATATACTTTTAACGTTTGAGACTTGTAAAACTTTTGTCGAGGTTTGATTGTTGCATTGTTCATAACATCCCTAATCACTTTATTCACTAACTTATGACTTGAATTACCATCTTTTATATACTTATGTATTGAAAACTATGGAATGCTCACCAACATTTTATGTTGACCTTTTATTTTTAACATGTTTCAGGAATACCCCAAGTATGTGTTCTACTCTTTGAAGCTTATCACATCTAGGATTGGCCCTAGAGATAAAATGGATGGTCATGTTATTTGTAGCAATTGTACATGATGTATTCTTGTTGAAACTTTTGCTTGTATTGTCACAATTGAATCTTATGATTAATATATTTGGATTTAATAAATAGCGTTATGTGGCTGTGAACAATCGTAACCCTCACATCTCGACGTTTCCGCCGTCAAGGTTGGGGTGTGACACCCTAGGAAAGGGAACATGTACAAGATGGATTTGCAAGAAACATCTCCCTCTGGAGAAGTTTCATGCTTTCTATCTAAAGCCAATAGTGATGAGTCTTTCCTATGGCATAAAAGAATATGCCATGTAAACTTTAAAAACATGAATAAATTGATTAAGCATGATCTGGTAACTGGAATGCCAAAGAAAGAGTTTACAAGTGATGATCATTGTGTTGCATGCTTGAAAGGGAAGCAACATAAGGCATCCCATAAGCCTAAGGAATGAACTCCATCACTACACCCCTACACTTGTTACATATGGATCTCTTTGGCCCCACCAGTGTAATGAGTTTAGGAAGGACCTTATACTGTCTAGTGATCACAGATGATTTTACAAGATTCACTTGGGTCTTCTTCCTTAGAACTAAAGATGAGACTCCTGAGATTCTAAAGAATTTCATCTTAAAGATTGAGAATCAATGTGATCACAAGGTCAAAACCATAAGATGTGATCAAGGAACTGAATTCAAGAACCAAATCCTTGATACATTTTGTGATGAAAAGGGTATTACAAGACAATACAGTGCTCCCAGGACTCCTTAGCAAAACGGAGTTGCTGAGAGGAGAAACAAGACACTTATTGAAGCTGCAAGAACTATGTTGTCTGACTCTAAACTGCCTATCACCTTCTGGGCAGAGGCAGTTAATACTGCTTGCTATGTGCAAAACAGAGTTTTAGTAGTTAAGACACATGGTAAGACTCCTTATGAACTTTGGCACAAGAGGAAACCTTTCATTGGTTTTCTCAGGTCATTTGGATGTCCCTGCACCATCTTGAATACCAAGATCAAGTTGCCAAGTTTGCTGAGAAATCAGACGATGGACACTTCATTGGATACTCTTTCCAAGCTAAAGCTTATAGAGTATACAATCTCAGAACTAGAATCATTGAGGAGTCAGCCAATGTGACTTTCAATGAGCACACACCCAGTGTGGCTGGTTCGGTCCGGATTGGCTATTTGATCTTGATTTAGTTACCAACTGTTTTAATAAATCTTTGAGCATGTTTCAGGATCTGCAGAAAATTTGAATACAGGTGATCCTGATCCAAGATTTGAGCTAGGAAGACCTTCAACTCACACACCTTCAGCTCCAGTTGAAACTACTTCAGCAAATGAGGTTTCTATCAGCACAACAATGACAAATCCAGCTGATACATCTGGCATGCTTCAAATTCCAGTTCAGAGGCTTCTCAACCAGATAAAGACATCTCAATTGCAGAAGACAACCATGGTAATGGTGATAGTGATCAAGAATTTCTTGATGCAAATAACCATACCATATATGACAACATCAATGATGTCACACACTCATGGATCAAGTTAATCTGATAAGGTGATAATGTGGAGGATCAATCTTCAAGACCAGATCTAAATTTCTCACAAATTTGGATCTATCTCAGCAACTTGCTGTGATCCCTCAGCTAAGGATCCACAAGTCTCATCCTACCACCAACATCATTGGAGATGTTATCTCCGGGGTAAAAACAAGAGGGCAAACCCATGAAGCAAATGTTTGTCTTCACTCTTGTTTTCTATCCCAGTTAGAGCCAAAGAAAGTTGAGGAGGCTCTAAAGGATGGAAGTTGGGTTGAAGCTATGCAACAAGAGCTGCTTCAATTCAAAGGCAAAAGTTTGGAACCTTTGTCCTCTTCCTCATGAGAAGACTACCATTGGAACCAAATGGGTTTTTAGGAATAAGAAGGATGATAGAGGAATCATCATAAGAACAGGCAAGACTAGTTGTTCAAGGATACACACAAGAAGAAGAGGGATGCTTACACTGATGTCTTTGCTCCTGTAGCAAGACTAGAAGCTGTTAGGATATTCCTGGCATTTGCTGCATCCAAAAATTTCAAAGTCTATCAACTTGATGTAAAGTGTGCTTTCTTATATGGAGTGATTGATGAGGAGGTTTATGTCAAACAACCACCTGGTTTTGTAGATCCTGATCATCCTGATTATGTCTGCAAGCTTGACAAAGCTCTTTATAGGCTGCATCAGGCCCCAGGAAGTGGTATGAGACACTGTCTGAGTATCTCTGTAAACATGGATACAGGAGAGGTACTATAGATGGAACTCTCTCTTATCAAAGGACAAGAAAAGACATTCTGCTAGTTCAAGTATAGTGGATGACATCATCTTGGTTCAACCAATTCAAAGCTCTGCAAAGACTTTGAAAAGCTGATGAAAGACAGATTTGAAATGAGTTCAATGGGAGAACTCAACTTCTTTCTGGGAATTCAAGTGAAGCAGGTTGAAGATGGCACCTTCATAAGTCAGTCAAGTATGTTCAAGATATACTCAAGAGATTCAACATGACTGATTGTAAGATTGCTAAGACACCCATAGCCAGAAACCACTCCCTTGGTCCAGATCTTGAGGGGGAGTGTGTAGATGAGCACTTATACAGGGCTATGATTGGGTCTCTTATGTATCTTACAGCTAGCAGGCTGATATCATGTTGCTACATGTATTGTGCAAGATATCAAGCAAACCCTAAGATGTCTCACTTAATCACTGTGAAAAGGATTTTAAGATACCTCAAAGGTGCTTCAACACTTGGTCTATGGTATCCAAAGAATCCTAATTTCAATCTGTATGCCTATACAGACAGTGATTATGGTGGTTGCAACATGACTGCAAAGTCTACATCTGGGGGATGTCAATTCCTTGGTGGAAGGGTTGTCTCATGGCAATGCAAGAAACAATCCTGTGTGTCTGCATCAACTGCTGAGCTGAATACATTGCTGCTGCAAGCTGCTGTGCTCAAGTGCTTTGGATTCAAAATCAGATGTAGACTATGGATTTAACTTCAAAGAGACTCCTATCCACATAGACAACAATAGTGCTATCTCTATCACTGAGAACCCTGTGCAGCACTCAAGGACCAAACACATCAACATCAGGTATCATTTAATAAGAGATAACTATGAAAAGGATAAATTAAACTAGTCAAAGTTCACACAGATGAACAATATGCTGATCTGTTCACAAAAGCTTTGATGACAGAGATTTAAGTATCTGATATCAGCTATTGGGATGATTAACTTTGAGTAGACTTTTTATAAAACTAATTCTAATTTCTCTTAAAAAAAATATGTTGTCCTAAGTTGTCTAGTTCATCACTTTCATAAGCTCATGTTTTCTTTGAATGTAAAACTCTTTTGAAGACTTTCCTTAGATTCTTGAAAATTTTCTGATACTTCGGAATATAACGTTTTACCTTCGGAAGAAAAATAGTCTTCAAAATAAATGACTGTCTAAGAGATTTACCTTCGGAAGAAGTCAAAATTTATCTTCCGAAGCTTAAATTTCTTACTTAGACACTTATTCATTTTTAAGGACTTTTTTCCTTCCGAAGCAAAGTTAACCTTCGGAAGCTTTGTTCATTCTTATACAAAGCATCCAAGAGTTTATTTCTCTTCCGAAGCATAAATCTTCAAGACTCTCAGGAAAATTCTTCCGAAACCATTTTAGCTTCGGAAGCTTTTTCAATCAAAACTTCCGAAGACAAATTACCTTCGGAAGCTTTTTGAATTCCAAGAAAACTACTTTTTGAGCAAAAAGGTAAGCTACTTTTTCAGAGGTGGGACCGACATACGGATTTCAAAGTTTATCCTCTTTCATTAAACTTATCTGAAATCCTTCTCTCTCAAATAAACCCAACGGTTTCCCCCTCTTCTATCATCTGCTTTTCTTCCAAACCTAAAACCTAAAGCTTTCTCTCTGAAATTTCTTTCCCATTTTTTCTCTTCGTCTCTGAGCTACCTCACAATGGCTGACCTTGCTCACAGAAATGATCCTAACTTTGCCATGCAGCTACACAGACAACACAATCAGTTTGCTCTGTTATGCTCTGACAAAGATCCTCATTTCTCAGAGGTTTGCCGCTTCTTGTCTTTGTCTCACTACTTCACCTCCCTAACCATTGATCCTCCTCTATATGAGGATCACTTGCTTGAATTCTGGAAGACCTTTCAAGAGGTCATTATGGATGGGGAGAAGGCACTGTCTGCCACAGTGCAGGGGAGAACAATCTTCATCACTCCGGCCATCATAAACCGACATCTTCAGCTGGATGATGAAGAAGGTGAAGTGTTCTTCCCAAAGGAAGCGGTTAATCATTCCTTCGAGCAGATGGGCTATGAAGGAGATTTCTCTGTAAAGACCTTCAGGAAAGGGAAGGTCTCATCCCAGTGGAAATACCTGCTCCATGTGGTTATCCACAACTTATCAAACAAGCATGGTGAATGGGACCAGATTCCTGAGGATCTCTCCTTTATAGTTCATGGAATGATTCAGGGGGTCAAGTTCAGGTATTCACAATTTCTTTATACTAATTTACTTGCAAACTTAGACTCCTTAGAATACTACATGTTTCCTAGATATGTTCAACACATTCTCAACTGTGAACTGGGCTCACAGTTGAGGGAAACAAGTAATATTCTTAAATTGGGACAGATGAAGCCCGACATCTTTAAAATTATGAAGAAGTCAACTGTAGGCTTCTCAGGGGTAGAAACAGCCCTAGTCCCAAAAATGTTAGAGCTCATTGCTCAAGGTGACAACCTAGCAGTCCAAGCTAGTGTTGAACCCACACCTACTGCTCTCCAACCCTCTACACAACCTCAAATATCCATCACCTACCAAAGAAAATCCAAACGAACCCCTGCTCAGACTATTCAGTCTGTGGAGGCCCCCATATACTCACCAATACAGGAAGAAGTGGATACTGGAGCTCCCACTTCTCTGAGGAGCAGACCACTCCCATTGTTTCAAGAATCAGTGATGAGGTTCCTCATGCTCACACTGATGAGCTCACTAGCCCAACAGCCTTAAGCCTTCACTCTGAGTCTCAACAGTCAAGTGAACAACCTTCAGGGGACAGCTACCATCCCCAGCCTTTGGATCTCAACCAACCAATTCCCAACCTATCCTTCTATACTGATGAAGACTTAGGATTCGGTGTGTACCATGAGTCTCTCTTCTCATCCCCTACTCAAAGAAAGACGAGTACCTCTGACTCTCCTCAGTCTATCCCACATCAGTCACTATTACTGAGGTGGACACTTCTGAACTAGTTCCGGATGTCCATATGGAAGAGGCTCTCACTTTTGAAAGTGATTACATCATTCAGACCTCAACCATGGCAACTCTGCCCTCTGGCATCTCAACTGAGGCTGCCAGTGAGCAGAGGAAAACCAGCAGCCAAGAAACTCAAGCTGGTGGTGAGCGAGAGGATTTTGGTTCAATCATCTCATCCCCCAGTGATTCTTCTAATGAAGATGAGGGGAACTTGAGACTAAAGGTGCAGAAATTGTCAAAAACATGCACCTATTTAGTCTCTAAGGTCAGCCACTTGGAATCTCAGGTGACTACCTTACAAAACAGGGTCAATGATCAGCAACTTCAGATTTCATATTTGACGGAAAAACTAGCTGAGAGACCTTTAAGGAGAGCTCAACCAGGAACACAAGAACCTGTGGAAGTGACTGATTTATCCTCCAGCTCACCTATGCAAGTGGGTGATGCTACCAAAAAGGGGGAGAAAGTTATCACAACCACAGAACCTGGGAGTTCTTCAAAGAGAATGGACATAGAGGACTCACCATCCTCACTTGCTGTTGTGCATTCTCAGCAACTTCCTCAAACTCACATTAATGTGGACTCTATAGACTCTATCATCGGAGTCTCTTTGAGGAAGGTATACCAAGGGCTGTCTCATCTCCACCATATGGAACTGGCAACTACATCATCAGATGGAGGTATGATGATGACAAAAGAGCCCTCATACTTCACAGAGTTCAAGGCCAACAAGAAGTCTTTCAGTTCCAAAGCCTGAGCATCTATGAAGGACTGAATTTAGTCAACATGCCACTTGTCAATCCAAGCAATTCTAGACAAGCTGACAGGCTGGCTCAAAGAATCCAAGACAGGATCCTTGCAGAGTTCTCTCTAAGAAGGAGACTTAGGCAATCAGGCAATGTCATCGGTCAACTGGATGTTGAGGTGGACCCTAAGATTAGTTTCATAAGGGAACCTTGGATGAAGGCCTAGTGGCAGAACCTGAGACCCTTGTCTCACCATCAACAACTGCTGCAGAGGTCCAAACTCCATCTGAGACACCTGCTGGTGAAGGTGTTTCTCAGCCTCTCTCTGGCCAGAGCATGGAAGCTACACCAAGCAATGAAGGCCAAGCCTCAATCCACCCTAAGTCACAAAGGTCTGTTGGTGACAAAGGGAAAAGGATAATGACTCCTGAGGAAATTGAGGAGGAAGAGAGAGAGAGGAAAAGGAGGCTAAGGGGAGAAAGTTCTTCTGGGTCATCTAATTCATGCAAGCTGCAATCAGGGCTGCCCCCAGACCAAATACTAAAGATGATGAGTTAAGGGCAGTCAGGATTACCTATTTACAGACCAGGAACTATGATGTTGATGAAATCATCTCCCTCCCCTTAGAAGAGTTGAATGAACTGGCTGACATGGAAGTGTCAAGAGAGATAAAGGAGAAAGAGGATGCAAGGTTACTTCTCCAATTCAAAGAGGAGAAGAGACAGAAAAGACTTTACAAGCATACTCCCACTCTCTCTCCAGTTCAAGAAAGTCCTGCACAGGAAGATGTGGCTCCACAAGAACCTCAGGTAGATAAAGAAAAGGATAGAATCAAAATGATAAACTACCTGAGTGCCACAGGCTTCTATCAGGAAAATGCACTTCTTCCCCTGTCGTATGACTTCATTGAGTTCGAGTACTTAAAGCAACTTGAGCTTGAGCTAGTCAAAGAAAGAAAAACAACCAAAAGGAAGCTAAGGGAAGAAGCTGCAAAGTCAAGAGCCATCATTCAAAAGAATGCAAAGAAGTCTGCTGACAGACAAAGAATGATGAGCTTCTTGAAGTCATATGGATTCTCCGGAAGGAGACTTGGTCCCATGTCTCTATCTACAATGGATGAGCATATAAGGGTGATCAAGCAGAAGATTAAAAGTGGTGAATTGATTGACTTGCACTCTCTTCCAAGTCAAGTCCCACCTAAAGTGGAGGTCAAGTTTGAACAACCAGAGACACCTGAACCAGAACCTCCAGCTGAGCCTCAGCAAACTTCATCTTCTGATCCAAGACAGGGTCAAACTCCCTCTCCTTCTGAACCTGTGAGGGAGGAACACCCAACTGAGAAAGACACTGATGATCAACATGGTGCTGCAGACCAGTCTTCTCAGTTAAAGACATTAAAGAGGAAGAAGAAAATGGCTTCTAAACCAAAGACTAAAAAGAAGAAGCCAAAGTCATCTACCTCTACACCCCAGGCTGAATCAGATCAACCTGAGGAAGTGCATGATGAGGCAACCCAATCAACTCCTATGCAAGTGGCTCCTCTAGCAACTGAGACACCTATCTTGTCCTGGACTTATTCTACCAATCCAGAAAGATGGCATGTTGTCAGAGATCAAGGTGTTGAGAATGTCTACTCCTGGCAAGACATAATCAACTTACCTCTGCATGATCTCTTTGAAATGAGAAGATACTATGAGAGTCTTGATGATCCTGACCACCAAATGAAGAAAGGAATGGTCTTGATTCACTGAAGACTACCAACATCTGAATATCTTCTAAGTGTTTTGGTAGCATCAGCCTAGGGGGAGTTTGTAAGGATTCCTTAAGTCTGATGCAACCCAAAACATCCAAAGTGTCTCAGCAACATGCACTAAACTGAAGTGAAGAATGCTTCGAAAGTTTTACACAATACATTAGAAAACATTCTAAGTGTAAAATCTTCCAAAGTCAAGACCAATATCTTCCGAAGCCAAACATGAAGTCTTCCGAAGCTTCAAGAGACAAAGTCTTCCGAAGCTTCACCCTATGAAGACAGATTTCTTCCGAAGACTTTTAGTACACATGCTTTATCTGATGTACTGTTCCATAAAGCACCTTTTCCGCTACGTCTCTGATAAGTCACCAACTTACAAGAGTTGGTGAAAAGGTCCATACTTTTGGTAACTGTACATTGAGGTCTTGAGTCTGAAACTTTCCACTTTATGTACTTTATCCTTTTTGTAATGTATAAGGATGTGAGCTATGGCATGTCATAGTCACAAGGTCAAAAGGCAGATATGCCTTTTGATTCTACAATTGATTTTGTTAGTGTCTAGTCAATTGTATCCAGCTGGCTTTCATAGTATAGCCGGCTGTAGGTTGTAGTATAAGTATTTCAAGTTCTTGTATCTTTAACATACTTTGTAACACTTGTAAAAGAACTTGAGAAAGCAATATACTGCATCCTTGAAAACCATATTCTCCTGTTCTGTCTCTTGCTTTACTTGTGTTCTTAGTATCACTTTTGGTTAACCCAGTTTACTGTTTGATTAGAGTTTAGATAATCTCCTCATTGTGTTGTTGTGTTGTAATTATGTTCAAACCCTTAAACGATCCTGCAGTTATCAAATGCCATTGAAAATATTTTATTTTGTAAATTAAAAGTAGTTATTACATTATCCAAAAAGTAAAATAAATACTCTCCGGTGTGTGGATACGGAAATAGATCAAATGCAATCGTACGTTTCATCATTTGCCATGAACTGGGATCTACCCAATGAGCGGTGACGCAAAGGTACGATTCGGGCAAACCGTGTGGCGCCGACCAAACGTCACTAGTTAAGTTTACACCGATATTTAAATTTTCAAATAATAGAATTAAATCATTTTTTGCTTGCTTCCACAATTTTAAACAATAACGTCTAAGTGTAGTACGACTTACGTGAGTGTAACGAGGTTGAAGCGTCTCTCGAATTAAGTTGGTTAACCGAGGGTTGTCGAAGTGATTGAAAGGCAAAGCTTCTTGAATCACGGACTTTGCCATTCGATCTCGAACCTCATTAACGTTGTAATTAAAGATTCCACCGTCTCCAGTCAATTGTGTTTGTTGCGAATCCGGATTACTTTTCAACGACTTACAAAACTTCTTGGTAATGTGTTTGTTTAAAGTCGTGTTAGAATCTTTAGCAAGTAAAGCTCCACAAAACTTGCAACGAGCCTTTACAGATCCGTCACTCAACTCAACCATATCCCAATTGCACCAAACATCCATGTTACGATTGTGTGGAAGAACACGAACGACGGTTGGAGAATTCGATGAACCTTGACCAACGGAAGATTGAGAGTGAGCCATATTGAGATTTGAGAATAAACGAGAGTAAACGAGAGTAAACGAGACTAAACGAGAGTAAACGAGAGTATTGTTTGCGTTTTTTGCGTATGTTTTTTTGTGTTTGAAGCTTGGGTACCTTACCATATCAACCCACACCTATTTATACTTGTTTTAGAGGCAAAAACAACCAAAAAAACGGTCACATTTCGTCCCCAACGGCTATATAGCCGTTAAAAAACGGCTAGAAAAAAAAACGGTCGAAACCGGGTCCGACCCGGGTTCAACCGGTTCGGGTCCGGGTCCGATCCGGTTCCTATGCTTTCCAAACACCCCAAACCGGTTTGGACCCGCCGGTTTTTCCCGGGTACGAACCGGGTACACCCGGTATCGGGTTGTATCCGGATCCGGGTCCGGGTCGGGTCCGTACCCGGTTATTATGTGCATGTCTATTTGTAAGTATTTGTTATGTTTTAACGTTGGATATGCTCTTTTTATCTTTTAGAAGTGGATGTACTACGTTCGAGATGGGACGTGACCCCATACGTAGGGATGTTAAATGGGTCATTCTGTGTGGGCTCAAACCCATACTAATTTGATGATGATAAACATCAAATATCACTAGTATTAGCCATTGACAAATAATCTTTTCTTAGAAAATAACTTCCTCCTGTATGTCATTGACTAATTGTCTAATGTTGTAATTTGATACAACCATATATAAACAATTAAAAGCAATGGAAACTACATATATCTTTTTATAAACTTGTAATATGTAGAGTAAATTGTTATTTTTCTCCATGTAATTTTGTCACATTTGTTATTTTCATCCAAAAAGATTAATTTCGTTAATTTAAAATAATAAACCACCAATCATCAAAGGGATATTTATGTAGTTTCGCATACAAAGACAAAATCCTAATTTATGATAACGTATTGTTATTAAAATTTCATTCACGAGTTATTGTTCCATTCACAAAATCTACATTGGACATATTATCGATGAATCATTCTACATGACTATATCACGAGATTGTCTACTTCATCAAGGGGGTAGAGGATAGACTTGGATTCTTGTGGCGGTCATGAACCCATTGTGAAAGGTTGTATAATAGAGACCGTCAGTTTTAGTTGCCATCTCCCCTATATCATGATTCGGTTTCACTCTATTATGGTATGTAATTTAACAAATTTGTTTTGTGTTTTAAAGGGTAATTTAATCAATTTACATGTTTAAAATTAAAAAAACATTTTGGGGAGTCAGATTCAAAAAAATCATTTTTAAATAAAAATGACAAACGTGATCAAATCATAAGAAGAAAAACAACATTTCACTTAATTATATATTTCTCTAAAAGACAAGTTTTCAATGCACGAGTTACAATAGTTTCGAAACATGATTTGAAGAAATATAAAATTTTGTAAGTTCGTAGGGGAATATATGAAATTGCTACCGATAACCATATGAATAAACCGATGATCTAGGAGAGTAAAGGGTTGGCTTAACACAAAGTTACAAACATATGAGGAGAAAAATACAAGACTTATAAACTTTAGTGGCTAAAATGAAAGCAACACATACTTGATAAAGATAAATACGTTATGATTCAGGCACTCGAATCAACGGCTTGGATTTCTTCAAATTCAAAATCAATCGAAATCCCCCATTTAACCAGTCAACCTTTTTTTAGCCGTTTGAATTCACTATACGCTCTCTCTCTCTCTCATACTCTTGATCCCTCTACAGATTTGTCTAATTTGATCGATTTTGTATAGTTTCTCGAAGATTTTTGTACCATTCATGGCAGGTAATTTCTATTGATTGTTTGGAATTTGAAATTGTTATCTCATTATGTGCAATCGATCTGTAATGTAATTCGTGGATGCTTCAGATAAGACGCAAGAATTGGAAACCCTAACCATGAACATGAAGCTTTTGAAACTTGATCCCGATCAAACCCTAGAAGAATCCCCCAGTTCTGATGCAGGTTAACTATCTAATCATGTATAGCCTAAGCGTATTCTGTATTCTTTGTGAATAATTGTTGTTGAATTGTATGATTTCGCTTTCAGAACACGTTGAATGCAATGGGGATGAGAGTAATAGTGAAGAGTACTCTGAACATGAGCAGCAACCCTACCGATATTTGAAAAGTTCGAGCAATTAAACAACAAAGTGATGGTATGAGTTACAAGCCCTTTGTTCTTTCTGTTATTCAAATCATCTTCTGTTTTCCTTCATTGGTTTTTTATTGTAAGGTTCTGCAATTGATTTGTTTCAGAAATTGAGAAAAGAACATATGGCACTTTGTGATGAAGTTAAAAGTATAACTGCTGATTCTTTTCCTGGATCTGAGGTTTTGACTGCTCTTCAGAGTCTTGGTATGCTCCTTGATTACACTTTTCAATTTTTTCTTGATTCTCCGTTTGTTTGCTAATTTTAAGTGATTATGTTGGGGGTATAAGGAGAGGAGCATGAGATGTTGAAGAAAAAATATCAAGAAGAATGCCAAATGTTGAAGAACAGATGTCAATTTGAGTGTTCGGAGAGAAGACGTTTGTACAATGAAGTGATTGAACTTAAAGGCAACATTAGGGTTTTCTGCAGATGTAGACCATTGAACAATGATGAGATTGCTAAAGGGTCAACTTCTGTTGTCGAATTTGATTCGGCTCAGGAAAATGAATTAAAGATAATTGGATCTGATTCGTCTAAAAAGCAATTCAAGTTTGATCATGTATTCAGACCTGAAGACAACCAAGGTAATTAAAGGATATGGTGATCATTTCATCTTTATTTATTTATCTTGTTATAAACACTTGTTTTTACTATGACTACAGAAGCTGTATTTGCCCAAACTTCACCTCTAGTTATGTCAGTACTTGATGGGTTCAATGTATGTATCTTTGCTTATGGGCAAACTGGAACTGGAAAAACATTCACAATGGAAGGAACTGCTGAGAACAGGGGTGTTAACTACCGTACTTTGGAGGAGTTATTCAGGGTATCTGGTGAAAGGAGTGATATTATGAAATACCAACTATTTGTAAGCATGCTAGAGGTCTATAATGAGAAGATAAAAGACCTTTTGGTTGAAGATGCTGACCAACCTGCTAAAAAGTGAGCTTGTTTGACATATTCTCTTAGTTTGTCTATATTGTATCTATAAAGATATCCCACATATGTAAATGTTGTTTGGCTTATGTTTTTGTTCTAATGCAGGTTAGAGGTCAAACAATCAGCTGAAGGAACCCAAGAAGTACCTGGGCTATCTGAGGTGCCTGTTTACAAGACAGATGAAGTTTGGGAACTGCTTAAGAGTGGGAGTCGGGTGCGTTCTGTTGGATCAACCAATGCTAATGAGCTTAGTAGCCGTTCCCACTGGTAAATATGTTATCATCATATACTATTACAAATATTTTTAGTTTTAAGAATCATATTGCTTACCGAATATCATGTTTTCTAGCTTATTGCGAGTTACTGTCCATGGGGAGAATTTGGTGAGTGGACAGAGGACTAAAAGCCACCTTTGGCTAGTTGATTTGGCAGGAAGTGAGAGAGTGGGAAAGATTGAGGTTGAGGGTGAAAGATTGAAGGAATCCCAGTTCATAAACAAGTCACTTTCTGCATTAGGAGATGTAATTTCTGCTCTTGCATCAAAAACAGCTCATGTTCCTTACAGGTATAATCCACCTTCCTGTAACCAACCCAACCTCTTACCAGTGTTAGCATCATTTCTTTTAATCTTATTCCAATCTATATTTTTGTACCAAATCAGGAACTCAAAGCTTACTCATATTCTGCAGAGCTCTTTAGGTGAGGTTATCCTGCTTGTTATTTGTTTAATCCCAGTTGTGGATTAAAGACACTAATGTTCCCATAATTTCCTTAAAATTGGACAGGAGGTGATTGTAAGACTCTGATGTTTGTGCAAATTAGCCCAAGTTCATCAGATCTTGGAGAAACCATTTGCTCCTTGAATTTTGCAACTCGTGTGAGAGGAGTTGAGCATGGTCCTGCGCGCAAACAAACTGAAATCACCGAGCTCTTTAAGTATAAGCAGCTGGTAATTTGCATTGTAAATAGTAAAATACTCAAAAATTAGGATTATGAATTAATACTCTGACCCATCTAATGTTGGTTTTTCATACTTAATCATGTGTTTTTCTTTATATGTTGAACAGGCAGAGAAAGCGAAGCATGATGAGAAAGAAACAAAAAAATTGCAGGATAGTTTACAATCTACGCAGCTACGTCTTTCTGCTAGAGAATACATGTGCAGAACTCTGCAAGAAAAGGTACATAATTTAGCTTGCAAGTTACTTGCCATAATTTAGAAAATAGCTCACGTGCAACATATAATAAGCAAACTTGTAAGTGCTGATCAAAACGAGATGGTTAATCCAAGTTTTTGAAGTGTATAAAGTTATTTGGTTGCATTTGAATCATACTAATCAAAATCGCGAGTCGATCCAAAACTCACTTAACAACTAATAACACTTGCATTATGTTTTTCCACATGCAACATATCATTTTTACTTGCATAATTTTAAATTATCATGCGGAGTCATGCATGAGAATTTAGGATTTTGAATCAGGAGCAGACAACTGTGAATTGAATACACTTTGGATAGTTGTTGCCTGTTTGAGTTAAATCTTTTGACTTAATGAGTTACTGATAAAACACAAGTGAGATCTACCATTTAACACCAAAGATTATGAGTTAAACTTGATAATCTTTATCTAATTTACTGCTATTGGTTTGTATTGGTTTGTATGAGTAGGTTCGGGATCTTGAAAATCAATTAGCCGAAGAGCGGAAAACTAGACAGAAACAGGAGAATAGAGCTCTTGCTGCGGTTTCTTCACACTCTTCACTTTCTTCATTAAAACAAGGGCTGAGTACTATATCAGAAAAGAGACCTCCATTAGGCCCTTCCTCAAAGATGAGGCTTCCTCTAAGAAGAATTAGTAATTTCATGCCAGCTCATCCATCCCCCGCCACGTCACAGAAACCAAAATCCTTTACCAATCATACTCTCTCCAATGAAGACAAAGAGAATCTTTCAAGATCATCATCAAACATGAAACCGCTTACAAGAGCCAGGCGTGGGTCCATTGCCATGAAACCTGCTCCAACTACTTCAACTACTCAAATACTGAAGCCAAAAAGACGAGCCTCTGTCGCCACCACCTTTCAGTCTGAATCAAGTTCAAGCATGATGACCACCCCAATCACAAGACATAATGCTGCACCTCGGATAAGGAATGACCGAGCAGTGGGCAGGCAATCATTTGTGTGGGACCCACAAAGGATGTGGCGGACCTCACGGGTGCAGTCACCTCTGGGGCCCACAAAGGGGTCAACGACGATTGAGGCAACACCTGTGGCTGCACAAAGAAGCAGTAGGTTTATGGGGAGCCCACCTTCTCATGTTGTTGGTTCATGGAAGCCAAAGCAACCAACGGTTGTGGCTTTGCAAAGAAAACAGTTGGTTTGGAGTCCTTTGAAATACAAAGGTACAAAGGGAGTTAGGAAGTCGTTTGTTTGATGATCCTCTGGCTGCTTTGTGTGAAATAAATACATATAAATTTGGCATTGTTTGTTTTGTTCGGTTTACCAATTAGAATGTTGGCTAAACATATTATGGTCTTATAATTTTTTAGGATATTTTTACTGTATGGATGAAATTTTAATTCAATGCTGATTGGAGATTATTTTGGTCGGTTTTCAAGCTTCAAAATAATTGCTTGCGTTTTGTAGAGTCGTGTTTGGAATTTAATTTACGGTTTATACCAACTTGTAAATATCTTTTTAAAATACTTGCATATAAATAAAAAAAAGATTATGTTTCTTTGTAAAATTACATATTTCCCTCTATTGTGGTGGATGGGCGAGTTGGAGGGCATGTCTAGCTCTCTCCTTGTCTGGAAAAGTAGACGGCTTCAAAGGCAAAGGTCGTGGGCCTCTAAACAATGTAACACATTCTAGAAGAGAGTTGCTAGGAAGGATTTTAGATACTCCTAATCGGGTTTAGCTTGAATGTTTAAAGTTTAGCTATAGAGTTAGACGTGTTGGTTTAGTTTGGTGTTTATTATACCTTATTTATATCTTGAATGTTTAAAATTTTTATTATACCTTCTTTGTGTATAACATTTAAAATATAATATTTCATAAATTATGAATGTATCTTCGTGAAGTTTTATTTATATCTATATTTCGATGCAAATTTATTTCAAAACAGACTCAAGTCAAATATAATATATATTTATTTTTATATTTTATAGTCTGGTTTCCATTTTATATTATTAAATATATAAATAAAAATTGTATTATGTAATATACATTCAGATACTTTTTCAAAATTTTATAGCGATAATAATATATGTGATTTATAATTCTTAATTATATTCAAAATTATACTCTATTAATTTAATTTATACAGAATACAAAAGTGCATTATGAAAGATTACATGGTTTATGAAAAATAAATGTAAAAATAGATGATAATATAAAAAATAAAAGGGTTTGAAAAACAATATATTGTTGGAGTAAGAATGAATGTAGTTGAAGGATGGGTGTAAATCTAATGTGATAAATAAAGTTTCATGTTTGTTTGGTTTAGCATTTATAATGTTCTAATGTAAATTTAAAATTATAATAATACTTATTTTCTATAGAAATAATGTTATTATGTATATTGTTTGTAAAATTATATTATAATATATTATATGCTTATAAAGAAACTTAAATGAATAGTTAATTGTATTTTGTTTTGTGTTGGTCACACATGTTCTGGCATTTGTGTTTTGGCCCCACTTGTGACTTTATTAATACATGATTTATTTTTTGATGTTGACCGTTTGATGGTAGAGGGAGAAAGAGATGGGCGGTGTGCCAATAGAGAAAGAAAAGGAGAGAGGCTTGGTGATGGTGGTGGGCTTTAGCGGAGGAGGCGTGGACAGTTGCATCACCGGGAAGACTTCCTCCTCTGGTTCTACGTCTTGGACGCAGTGGTTACTATTGCCATAATCGCTCACCTCCTGCCAATAACTTGTCGACGGTTGTTTGAGAATCGGGATGCCGTATGTGTGCCATGTGTGTTCCCGATACGAACGGGATCATTGAGCTTGGATCTTAGGATTCAAATTTATAATAACAAAACATCATGATTCGATGTTAAAATATAATAATGATGAACACAAAAGTGTTTAATGCTTGATGTTTATTGATTTGATGTTGAAATCATCATCCATGAAGGATGATGATATGATGTTATAGGTGATGGAACTAATTCTCACATATTTTATGGAGAACCATTCACCCTTTACAATAATGATATATGTTAATATATTATATGCTTATAAAGAAACTTAAATGAATAGTTAATTGTATTTTGTTTTGTGTTGGTCACACATGTTCTGGCATTTGTGTTTTGGCCCCACTTGTGACTTTTATAATACATGATTTATTTTTTGATGTTGACCGTTTGATGGTAGAGGGAGACAGAGATGGCAGTGTGCCAATAGAGAAAGAAAAGGAGAGAGGCTTGGTGATGGTGGTGGGCTTTAGCGGAGGAGGCGTGGACGGTTGCATCACCGGAAGACTTCCTCCTCTGGTTCTACGTCTTGGACGCAGGTGGTTACTATTGCCATAATCGCTCACCTCCTGCCAATAACTTGCCGACGGTTGTTTGAGAATCGGGATGCCGTATGTGTGCCATGTGTGTTCCCGATACGAACGGGATCATTGAGCTTGGATCTTAGGATTCAAATTTATAATAACAAAACATCATGATTCGATGTTAAAATATGATAATGATGAACACAAAAGTGTTAATGCTTGATGTTTATTGATTTGATGTTGAAATCATCATCCATGAAGGATGATGATATGATGTTATAGGTGATGGAACTAATTCTCACATATTTTATGGAGAACCATTCACCCTTTACAATAATGATAGATGTTAATATTTATATTAATCTAGCAATAATTACAAAATAAACCCTAGACTAATATTTTTGTTGCTTTTGTTCTTCAAGTCTTCAACTTTAATAATATTAAAAATCTTTAATTTCTTCAAAGGTAGAATACCCAACAATATTCCCCCTAAATTGTAGATTTCTGATGTAAATTGAAGCGTGATCTTGTTTTTGTTGAATAGTTGTCCAAAGTCAAGAATGTTATTGATGCGGAAGCGAGATCTTCAAAACTTTACAACAACCAATTTTTTTGTTTTGTGGTTATAGCTTTCATTCATGGCTTTAAGCTAAAACCCTACTCCATCTTTCCTTTGGATGTTAGCGGCCCAAACAAATAAACCCGAGTCCACCTTTTCTTTTTGTTTTAATGATGGAGCCCGCGTAACAAACCCAATTGTGTTCATGAGCCCATTAGCAACCCTAGTTTGCAAACCATAATTCAGCCGAGAAGACTACCTACGAAAGCCTATTCCATTCGATACAAGCTGTCTACGGCAACCTCTTTTGCAACCCTAATTGGCAGCCACATTGGGAGCTGCAAACCCTAATTTGCAGCCCCACTTCAGCAGCCGCAAACCCTAATTTGCAGCCCCACTTCAGCAGCCGCAAACCCTAATTTGCAGCCCCACTTCGGCAGCCACACTTGGTTCGCAAGCAGCCCTAATCGGTAGCCCTTTTCTAAGCGCAAAAGACTCCTACGCCAGCTTTGATTGACCACTTCTTGATGAGTCGTTCTGTAAGGCCCCGATCCCGGGACGCTCACAGCTGGTGATTCATCGCACGTAAAACATATACTTTACATTTATTCATCAAAACATTGCAGCGGAAAACATAAAACAAATGGCATTTCATTTCATCCTAAAAACTTTTGCAAAATAATGCATCGTTTTTGGTTACAAATTACATTGTTGTATTACATCACAAAAGCTTTAATTAAATGGATGCCATCCAAAAGAGCTGAGTAGCCGCCTCGTGCCATCCTCAGCAACGTTTACCTGCCAACTGAAACGTATAAAAGTCAGCGTCATTGAGTGAGTTCTACTTTTATAAATAAACATACATAAATCGTTATTTATTTCTTTACAGAGTCCCTACTATAAGTGTGTTGCTCAAAAGCTGCTCAAGGTGACTTTCTAGAACCCTTCTTTTACTGATTTTCAACTTGTTTGGGGCTATTATGCATACTAAGTAAACATTTTTGAAAGTAACCATGGGTCTACAGCCTTATGTTCGAATATGATGTATGTATGTATGTTTTAGTGTTGATTATGGGGTAGTGATGTTGTGTAGCATGCTTAGATGCCCTTAGTATGTTAGATCTATTCTTGGTATCATTAGAATGATGATCGGGTGATGTTGGTAGCATAGAAAATATTTTAGAATGTTTTTATGAACCCAAACAGTGGCCCATGAGCCTAAGTGTTGGCCATGCGCCCAAGTGTTGGCCATGCGCCCAAATAGTGGCCCATGCGCCTAAGTGTTGGCCATGCGCCCAAACAGTGGTCCATGCGCCTAAGTGTTGGCCATGCGCCCAAGTGTTAGCCATGCGCCTAAGTGTTGGCCATGTGCCTAAATAGTGCCTGTGTGCCCAAGTGCCAAAACGGCTAAGTGTTGGTGATGCACCTGAACAGGTGCCATGCGCCTGCATAGTGGCAAAGCACCTGAACAGGGCAGGAGCGCCCAAATAGTGCCAATGCGCTCAGACTGTTTTACACTTAGAATTTTTATGCTCATGCGCCTGGAAGGTCCCATGCGCCCAATTTGGACTTAAGGTTTTCTAAGTGGTTTTAAGGGGTAATATGGGGAGATAGGGCTGGTTATGATATGATGGCTTATGTCTGGTGTATGTTATGTGTGTATGATGTTGCCTGTATGGTGATGGTGTATGTTTATATTATGTGTATGTTCCTTATTATGTATGTATGTCTTCCCTTGGCTTTGCGTTGAACGTTAATGAATGTAATGAAGTATTATGTAACGTAAAGTGGAAGATAATGAAAAGAGGAACATAATGAATGAATGCATGCATTAATAAATGAAAACGTAGAGGCTTGCAAGCGAAGTATAGTGAAGTGCATGGATCTAAATGCCTTAAGCTTTACCGCGTGAGTTTCAGCAAATCTTAAAGTGTGCACGCAAAGGTTCCAGTCTTTGTGGCTAACCTTCGGTGTTGTTACCCATTTCGATGGGGGTGTTGTTACCCATTTCGATGGGGGTGTTGTTACCCATTTCGATGGGGTTGTTGTTACCCATTTCGATGGGGGTGTTGTTACCCATTTCGATGGGGGTGTTGTTACCCATTTCGATGGGGGTGTTGTTACCCATTTCGATGGGGGCGTTGTTACCCATTTCGATGGGGGTGTTGTTACCCATTTCGATGGGGGTGTAGCTACCCATTTCGATAGGGGTGTTGTTACCCATTTCGATTGTTACTATACTTGAAAAAACCTAATCTGAAACTGAGAATGGGATAAAAAGGAATGGGATGCCAGTCCTAGTAGCTACGTGCCTGCAGGTAAAGGTTTTATGTAAATGTTTAAAGTAAGTTAACGTGAACCGGTGTTATGTGCGCATGTTATGTGGCTAGTGTGCTTTTGTGTGGATTTAGATACTGATGTAGTCAGGATAGGAAATGCTTGGGGTATGAAGAGTAAAGTAAGTGGCTAATCACAACTGGCCACTGTAATTAGGGACTTACGATACTTGACATAAACTGAGTTATTACCTTGAATGATCGCGTTAGTGTTTGAATCTGATAGTGTGTTATAAGATGGCTGGTGGTAGATCATCGAAAGCTTCACGAGGTGGAGGTGGAGGTGGACGTGGTGCTGAACCACGGGTCACAAGAGGAAGGTCTAGGGCTGAAAGAGTAGTTCATGAAGAACCCGAGACCCCTCATCAGGAGGGCGGTGATGAGAATGCTAATCAGAGGGCCTCGATGAGAGGCAGTCGTGGAGGAAGTGCATTAGGTCATGCAGACGATCCTACCATCTGTGGTGACCGAAGTTATAAGGTTGTTAGAGATGGGGAGAGACAGGAAAGGGGTAGACCTTTAGGTGAAAGGAGACGACCCGAGACTGAAACAGTTTTCTTCGACGACGAAGAGGAAGAAGAGGAAGAGCCTGCGTCGGAGGCAGCATGAGGCTGTAACTATGGGGCGTTTCAACGATGCAAGCCCCCAACTTTTGATGGAAACAGCACTACCGCTACTGCTCATCGATGGGTGAGAGAGATGGAAGCGGTATTGAATATCAGCGAGTGTCGGGAGGATCCGAAAGTAAAGTTTGCTGCCCATTCTTTTGTGGACTTGGCTCTGTGCTGGTGGGACAATATAGTCAAAGCCGAGGGTAGCAAAGCTATTGGGAGAATGAGATGGTCGAAGCTGAAGAAGCTGGTGATTGAGGAGTTCTGTCCTCACCGTGAGATGGATAAAGTTGAGAGGGAGATCCTGTAGCTGGAGGCGGGAACGATGACACATCAGCAGTATACCACTAAATTCAACGAGATGGCACGTCTGGTGCCGGATCAAGTGACACCTCTTTCGCGAAAGATCAAAAGGTATATTCAAGGCTTGCCAGCGGATATTCGTAGGCACATGATCGCTGCCCGACCGAGCACGTTTAGGTCGGCGGTTGATTTGGCAGGGAGATTGTATGACGAAAGATCTGTGATGGTGACTGAAGGTAGCAAGAAAGGAAGGGTGATCAAGATTGGAACGGGAAGCGATTGGGAAGTGGCGAAGCCGCTCCAGGTGACAAAGGTGCACGAGTGGATGATCAGCATGTTGTCATAACTGATGTGGGGTCGAAAAGGTGTGACAAGTGTGGACACAGGCACCCCAGGGAATGTAGATTGGGGGCAATTTCTGTTTCCGTTATGGAAGGACCGGACATGTAGCGAAGAACTGCGGTATGGGGAGGTGCTATTCTTGTGGTGAGGAAGGTCACATGAGCAGAGACTGTAAGAAGTCGAGGCAGGCAGCTCCGGTATGAGGAAGGAGAACAGAGGGTGAAGGCTAGAGCCTTTGCTATAACTGGGAGGAGGCTAGATCAGATTCCGAGGTAACATCAGGTACATTTTTAGTATTTAGATTTATGCATCTATACTTTAAATGTGACTCTAGTAGTAGTTTTGTTGCTGCTATCTTTAGTGATGTTGCCCGTTAGGAGTAGGAAGATCGATGAACCCTTCGATGTAAGCATTGCTATTAGTAAGTCCACCAGGTTACCTAATGTCCTAGAGGATTGCACGATAGAATTAAGAGAGAGCGCTTGTTCCTGCTAGATTGTTCAAGATAGGCGTAGGTGGATAGATGTACATTTCCGGGTGAGTTGATCAGTAATCTACGACTCTAACCCCAAGTGTTGCAAGGAGATGGATTGAGCAACCGTGCACAACCAAAGTTCGGTGATGACCTATGACAATGAATTATGATGAAGGCTTCGACCAGGAAAGTGGATTGTTTGATTTGGAGATCGAGTAAAGCTAATACTAAAGTGTAGAGGGTCATTCCCAGTGTTGCTCAGGTAGGAGAAGTGACACATCGACTGGAGCTACCCGATTTAAGTGGAATTCATCTGATGTTCCATGCATCTCGTCTAAGAAAGGTCTCAACTGATGAGGATATGATCATGCTACTAGAGAACACTGAGATGGACAAAATATCCAACCACAAGATGCAACTGGTGGCTATTACTAATAAGAAGAAGAGAATAGGATAAGGAGGATGATGGTTTCACTTGTGTGGGTGCAGTGAAGTCTAAAGGGATCTAAGTTTAAATGCAAGATCAAAGAAGAAGTGAGATAGTGTTACCCATAACTGTTCGAGAAGTGACAGGTTTCGGGGACGAAACCTCTTTAAGGGGGGTAGACTTGTAACACCCCGAATTTCTATTTAAACGAAAGGAAAAGAAAAGTAAATAGAAAGAATAGATAATGAGCACAAGTGTAGGGGAAAAAGTGTACAAAGTATAAAACCTTTTTACTTTAAGGTTTAAAGGGGCATGGTCGCCCATTTCTTCTTCATCTTCTTCATTCGGCTGAAAGGAAGAAAGAAGAGAGAGAGCCTCGGTTCTAGAGAGAGAAAGAGGAAGAAGCAGCTACAAAGGTAAGTCTTATTTTATAAGAGCTCAGTTTTAGCTGGGTTTCGAGTTCTTGACCGAAGTTCTTGGTGTTTAGTGTTTGTTTTTTGGATTCAAGAGCTGAATCGAAGGTGGGTCTCAAACTGGAAGTGTGTTGCTCAAAGGCTGATCAAGGTGAGTTTCTAGAATCCCTCTTTTACTGATTTTCAACTTGTTTGGGGCTATTATGCATACTAAGTAAACATTTTTGAAAGTAACCATGGGTCTACAGCCTTATGTTCGAATATGATGTATGTATGTATGTTTTATTGCTGATTATGGGGTAGTGATGTTGTGTAGCATGCTTAGATGCCCTTAGTGTTCTTGGGAATCATTAGAATGATGATCGGGTGATGTTGGTAGCATAGAAAATATTTCAGAATGTTCTTATGACCCAAACAGTGGCCCTTGAGCCTAAGTGTTGGCCATGCGCCCAAGTGTTGGTCATGCGCCCAAATAGTGGCCCATGCGCCTAAGTGTTGGCCATGCGCCCAAATAGTGGCCCATGCGCCTAAGTGTTGGCCATGCGCCCAAGTGTTGGCCATGCGCCTAAATAGTGCCCGTGCGCCCAAGTGCCAAAACGGCTAAGTGTTAGTGATGCGCCTGAACAGGTGCCATGCGCCTACATAGTGGCAAAGCGCCTGAACAGGGCAGAAACGCCCAAATAGTGCCCATGTGCCCAGATTGTTTTACACTTAGAATTTTTATGCTCATGCGCCTGGAAGGTCCCATGCGCTTAATTTGGACTTAAGGTTTTCTAAGTGGTTTTAAGGGGTAATATGGGGAGATAGGCCTGGTTATGATGTGATGGCTTATGTCTGGTGTATGTTATGTGTGTATGATGTTGCCTGTATGGTGATGGTGTATGTTTATAATTATGTGTATGTTCCTTATTATGTATGTATCCTTCCCTTGGCTTTGCGTTGAACCTTAATGAATGTAATGAAGTATTATGTAACGTAAAGTGGAAGATAATAAAAAAGAGGAACGTAATGAATGAATGCATGCATTAATAAATGAAAAGGCGAGAGGCTTGCAAGCGAAGTATAGTGAAGTTGCACGGCTCTAAATGCCTTAAGCTCTACCGCGTGAGGTTCAGCAAATCCTAAAGTGTGCTGACCTTCGGTGTTGTTACCCATTTCGATGGGGGTGTTGTTACCCATTTTGATGGGGTGTTGTTACCCATTTCAATGGGGGTGTTGTTACCCATTTTTATGGGGGTGTTGTTACCTATCTCGATGGGGGTGTAGTTACCCATAATGTTGGGGGTGAAATATGTGATGGTTACCCGAGTTACGTATAACTTCGGGAGTGTGGCATAAAGCCAAGCATAGGTATGAGGTGAGCGACTTTGTGTTGCAATAGACTCGGATAGAGTTCGATCCCTTTGATTGACTCGAATGGGATCTTTGTTGCGTATCCCGGTGCTGTGTCAGTCTTTGGACATGAGTCGGGAGTTTGTGTACAGGCCCCGACATAGCACCAGCTTTCGAGCATGAGTCGGGGATATTGCATGTAACAAGATTCGAGTAATGAAGAGTAATGAACGAAAGATAATGTATGAAAGAACGAACGCATGAAATGAACATTAATGAATTATCATAGTAATGTACGATGCGGACCCATGTCATTCGACCTCTGTTAGTGGCAATATCCCCGCCTCATGCTCGAAAGCTGTTAGTGGCAAACCAGAATCAGCCAACATTGACCTTGCAACTTCAATAAGGTCCTGTTCTTTCTCTCCACCACTCCATTTTGTTTAGGAGTTCTTGGAATGCTAAACTGCCTCTTGATTCCCTTAGAGACATAGATATCATCAAGTGTGTGATTTCTAAATTCTATGCCATTATCACTCCTCACACACTTGACAGAAAGAGAATACTGCTTTTCCACATGCAACACAAAGTAGACGATGATTTGACCAGCCTCATCTTTTGAATGTAAGAAGAAAGTCCATACAAATCTGGAATAATCATCTACAATTACCAGACAATATTTTTTCTTTGCCATGCTCATCACTCTTACTGGACCAAAAAGATCCATATGCAGTAATTACAAGCCGGTAGTTGACTTTGGTTCTTCTATTGGAGGAAATGATACTTTATGTTGTTTTTCTTTTAAACAAGCAGAGCTTGTCATCACATTTAAACTCCTTTAAAGGCAGAACTCTCACTAAACTATGATGGATCAGCTGGTTCATGTTTTTAAGATTCACATGACCAAGCCTTCTGTGCCATAGTTCAGATTCCTAAGGAGAGGCCTTGGAGAACAGACATGGATGGCCTTTTAGATCAATTTTCTTTGATAAATCTAAGGCATATACTCTTCCAATCCTGTTGGCCTTCAGGAGAGTATATTCATCCAATATCTTGTCAATCATTCTCAAAACATTGGAAGACAGAATCTGACAGTTCTGGCTGGTGAAAAGTGCAACATGCCCTTTATCACACATTTGACTGACACTCAACAAGTTGTACTTGAGATTCTCCATATGGTTAAAATCATCAAATCTTATCTCACCATTTGACACAAAGCCTTTGCCGATGATGTAACCCTTAGCATCATTACCAAAAGATACAAATCCCTTCTTTCCTTGAGAGTAGTCATGAAGAAGAGAACTGCTCCCTGTCGTATGCATAGATCCTCCAATGTCCACATACCAGATGCTTCTGTGGCATGCTGATGAACCTTGCATTTGTCACAACAAACTAGTTAGCTTTTGAGACCCAAACCATTTTGGTTTTGGGTCTGTTCTCATCAACAGAGTTTATACTAACTGATTTGTCATGATTAACAGCCTTTGAAGGTGGAGATGGTGCTGAAAAGGATTCCTTTGATTTTGGCTTAGTTTTCCTTTTCAGTGGTTTAATCACAGGTACATCTATTTGATTAACTCTCTCCAATAGATGTTGAACTATCATAACAAGTTATGTCTGATTGGTTGTTAAAGCCTTCAGTTCAGCAGACACATCAGTACTTGTATTTGATTGGTTCCTGTGACTCGCCATGTCCTCCTTTTTGAAAGACAAAGACTTAGTCTGGTGTTTTGATACTCCTTGAGGAATAATTTCAGTTGTTTTTTGATAAACCCCTTCCTTCTTTTTAGATTTTTGTGAAAGCTTTGGGTTATCAGTTTGAGATGTTTGTGGCACAAACTTGGTTTTAAATTCATCTTTCATTTTATTAATTTTCTTTTTACTGATTTTATCTTTGTTAAATTTGGAACCCTTTCTATACCAACATTCATCAGTGAGATGATTGAATAGACCACATATTTCACATGGCTTTTTCTTCATCTTCTGTTGTTCAACTGCTGAAGAAGATGAAACTACTGAAGGTGTGTTCTTTAGTACTTTCTTCCTTTCAGTACTTATGTGAAGTACTGAAGGATTTGTAACAACTGAAGACTTGTTCTTCAGAAGTTTTCTATCGGTACATTTGGATTTCTTGATAGACTCTTCACCAGTTGTCAAACCATGTTTGTTTTACATTTGGTTTGAAATGTTCTTCAGATGTTGTTACATGCTCTTTAGTATTTTGAATACCTTGTGAGACAACACCTGAAGTGCTCAGCTTTTCTTTGATCATGTGTTCATCAGGAGTAAGACCATCAGCAAATTGATTAGCTGAGGTAGTATTACTGACTTCATCCTCTGATTTTGCATTATCACTTAAGGATGAGACACATGATGATGTGGTTTGGGAATTGATTTCACCTTCAGATTTTACTTCCGTCTTGGGAGTAAAATCTGTAGGAGGTTCAGTGTGATTATACCCAATCCCAAACTTCACATTTGAAGCAGTTTTCTTACTGAGAAGCATTGCAAACCCCTTGCAAGATGTTACCCAGTGTTCACACTCTACCTGAGTAACTGCAAGTGTTTCTTTGAGATTCTTATGATTTTCTAAGATGACCTCTACCTTTGCCTTTTCATCAATGATTTGGCATTTTAATTTGTAAATCTTATCATATTTTTCTTTTAAAACAGACTCAAACTCAGCTTTTCTTTTGGAAATCACTTTCTCTAGGTCAAGATTTTGATTAATTAAAGCTACATTTGCTTCTCTAATTGAGGCAAAAGCAGCTATGCATGACTCAGAATTAGCCTCAAAAGATACTAGTGGTACCTGTGATGATGAAGCATTTGAACATGAACCATCAGTAGACTCCAGGGCCATAAGAGCAAGATTTCCAAAAGGATTTTCACCACCATGTTGACCAAGCACCAGAAAACACTTGTTCAGAATAACCAGAAAGATCATCTGGTAAGCTACTCCAGTCAACAACTCCAGGAGTGAAAAAGCTTTGATGTGATTGAGATTGAGATTGTTGACTTGATTGAGATGGTTGAGGCTCAGGTAGGGCATGTGGTTGTTGAGCTATGGGAACTGGAACCTGATTGGACTGAGGCATGTAAAAACAGGGATAAGGATATGGCATTTGACCTTGAGGAACAAAATATGCAGGAGATGATTGAATTGGTGAATGATGACCAGAACTGGTAGAATGTTGCCCTTTGTTTTGTGAACTATTGCCTTGAAAGGTCACAAAGGCTGCAGAAGAGTTAGATTCAGATGATCTACACTCTCTTGCAAAATATCCAAGTCTATGGCACTTGTGACACCTCAACTTGCTCTTGTCAAAACCAACTTTGGTTTTTCCAGAGAGACCATGAAATTTTCTACCTGTCTTTTTGTAAAATTTTTGAGATCTGATATTAACTAATGCCATTTGGCTCAAAATATCCATCTCTTCCAAATCATCATCAGCAATTTCTTTCAAATCATCCATCAAAAAGCACAAATTATCACTATTACACCCTGAGTTACTATCAACACCAACAAAAGCATGATCTCCACTGTTTGAAGAGAAATCTATATGCTCATCATAAGAACTTTTTGATGCAGCATATTCTGACTCATGACCAACCAGAGCAGTATTCCCTGGTACAAAATCATCAGTGAGCTTCCCAGATGAAGCCAGTTTCCTTTTCTGTTCTATCTCTCTTTCAAATGTTAGCAGTTTCCCATGAAGTTGGGTGAGAGATAGATTGTCCAGATTTGCACTGGAGCGTAGGATAATAGTATATGCGTCCCATCTCTCAGGCAGGGATCTGAGGAATCTGTTGTTCATCTGACTGCTTGTATATTCATATTTAACCATTTTCAGTTCAGATATCAAACAGGAAAATCGCTCAAACTGTTGAGTCAGTGACTCACCCTTTCTATGAGAGAATGTTTCATATTGTTGGGCAAGGATCTCTCTATTGTTTGCCAAGACCTCATCAGTTCCTCCAAATTGTTCTTTTAGACCAACCCAGAGGTCATGAGTAGTTTCATGATGCATAAGTCCAGAATAGATTTCATTAGGCAGTGCCATGGCCAGAATTCCAAAGGCTTTAGCATCAATTTCAAACAGTTTCAGATCTTCATCTGAGTATTGCTCTTTCTTCTTCGGAACCATGTCATTGGTTTCCGGATTACTCACCATAGGCTTATATGGTCCATGAACCACAGATTTCCAACAACATGAACTGTTGACAGACAGGTGATGGAGCATTCGGCGTTGCCATATGTTATACTCACTCCTAACAAGCATCAGAGGCTTTGTTGTGGAGCCAGTATTGTGAGGATCATTGATTGATGTAGCCATTTTCACCAATTCAAACAAGTTCAATGAGATTTTAACAGATCTAGCTAAAAAAAACTCAACAACACAGTTTAAAACAAGAAGAATCTCAAATTAATTCACAGGAAGCAACAGAAAAAACAACCTCTCTAACCAATTCTTGCAAATTTGCTAATTCGATCAAACTTAGATATCAAAAGATCAGTTTCAATGATCAATTGTTAAATCGATCAATGATTAACCAGCTCTGATACCATTTGAAAGGATCAAGATCTAGTTTGATCAATTAGATTGATATTTGCAGTGGAATAGCACACGAATTAGACTAAATTATAGCAAGAGTAATATGAATATTCAATCAAATAGTAACGGCTATAGAGAGAGAAAGTTTTCTGCAAAAAGAATGTTTTCATTCACGCACAAGCTTCCCGTACAAGGAAATTAGGTCAACATTCCTTTTATAAGGAATGTGACATCAGCTGACGTCACTTGATAGTGACATCTAACTGATTTATACAAACAACTGAAAGTAAACTAAACTACTAAAGATGTCCACAACAACTGAGGACACCTTCACTAAAAGCTAAGTATAAGCTAACATTACAACTACTGAAGTTATAACATCTGAAGTATAAGAACTTCAGATGTTTTACATAATATAAAACTACTGATTACAAACTACTGAAATGTAAACCATCACAACTACTGAAGAGAACTACTTCAGTTGTTGTGACAACTTCTAAGAACTTGGTCTTCAGACTTTGTCTTCAGTAGATGTCTTCAGACTTTGTCTTCAGCTGTTGACTTCAGACTTTGTCTTCAGACTTTGTCTTCAGCTGTTGTCTTCAGACGTTGTCTTCAGACTTTGTCTTCAGCTATTGTAGACCACTTCAGTTGTTTTGATGTCTGTGGGACTTAAAGGTTTTTCTGATCTGGCTCATTGGTTCTTTTGGTCCAACACCCTTTTGCAACCCTAATTGGCAGCCACATTTGGGAGCCGCAAACCCTAATTTGCAGCCCCACTTCAGCAGCCGCAAACCCTAATTTGCAGCCCCACTTCGGCAGCCACACTTGGTTCGCAAGCAGCCCTAATCGGTAGCCCTCTTCTAAGCGCAAAAGACTCCTACGCCAGCTTTGATTGACCACTTCTTGATGAGTCGTTCTGTAAGGCCCCGATCCCGGGACGCTCACAGCTGGTGATTCATCGCACGTAAAACATATACTTTACATTTATTCATCAAAACATTGCAGCGGAAAACATAAAACAAATGGCATTTCATTTCATCCTAAAAACTTTTGCAAAATAATGCATCGTTTGTTGGTTACAAAATTACATTGTTGTATTACATCACAAAAGCTTTAATTAAATGGATGCCATCCAAAAGAGCTGAGTAGCCGCCTCGTGCCATCCTCAGCAACGTTTACCAGCCAGCTGAAACGTATAAAAGTCAGTGTCGCTGAGTGAGTTCTAGTTTTATAAATAAACATACATAAATCGTTATTTATTTCTTTATAGAGTCCCTACTATACGTTTCGTTCGTTCGTGATCATACATCATACGTACATATAGATAACATCGTTATTATCTTCATTACGTTCATTAATCTTCATTCATTCGTTACATCTTGTGACATGTACAATACCCCGAATATTGTGCATGAAGCTGGTTGCTGGGCCTGAGGTCTATCATAAACCCCGAACATTATGCACGAAGCTGACTCCAGTACCTGAGGCAAGTACATTCACCGTTCATATTTTCGTTTCCTTCCGGATCAATGTCATATGCTATACCCCGAACATTGTGCACGAAGCTGGTTACTGGGCCTGAGGTCTATCATAGACCCTGAATATTGTGCATGAAGCTGACTCCAGTACCTGGGGCAAGCAGCAAGGATCCCATACGTGTGGTCAATCACAAGGATTGGACCCCAGTGTGCATCTTTCTAGGGTAGCTAACCTGCACACAGTTGAGCTAACACCCTTCATTGGGTGTGAACCTCCATATATTTGCTTGCAAGACTTTTTACGTTCATTCATTCGTTAATGCATGCATTCATTCATCATGTTCCTCTTTCATTATCTTTCACTTTACATTACATAATACTTTCGGTTCATTCATTAACATAACGTGTAAAGCCATGGAAAGATAAACATTCATCATCATAGGAACATAACGTAACATACCATTCATACATCATCACAGGGCATCATACATACATAACATACATCATGCATAGTCATGCACCTCGTCATCATCATCATCATCATCCATAACATGCTCATCATACTATTTATGACCCCAAAAGTCAACTTATAGTCCCCCGGGAATTTCCCAAGTCAAAGCCTACTTTACACATTTCCCCCAAAAATCAAAAAAATATTCTAAGTCCTAGGCGCATGGGCACTATGCAGGCGCATGGACACTATTTAGGCGCAGGGGGAACACTTAGGTGCAGGGGCCACTTTCAGGCGCATGGGGACTTCTGGACGTCTGAACACTTAGTATATTCCAGCCCAATCTAGGCGCATGGATACTATTCGGATGCATGAACACTTAGGCGCATGGGCCATTTAGCCGCATGGGCACTATTGGGGCGCATGACCCTACCCTTAGTCATCCGCCTAACATTTCTAGGCACATGGGCCACTGTGCAGGCGCATGGGCAGAACTTAAACATTTCTAAGGAAAATTTTGGGCGCATGAGCTACTATTTAGGCGCATGGCTTACACTTAATTCTTTCTAAGGCAATTCCAGACGTATGAACACTTATCTAGGCGTATGAGCATTCTGTAAACATGTTTCTAGGATATTTTCAATCCTAATCATCGAATCCATCTGTTCTAAGCATAATGTGGCTATTCTAAACATGAGTAGCCTATAAACCATCAAGAACTAACATCCAACATACACATACATACGGGTATTCACATATGAACTTGTAAAATCATTTTAATACGTTTTCAGCCCCAAAGATAGTTTAAACATGTAAAAACCGGGGTCTAGAACTCACCTGGTGCAACTTGGGTGTTCTTCCTTTTAACCCGCTTGCAAAGAGTTCAAAACACCTAGAAATAACACCAAAAACACACACACCCGAGCACAAACACAACCCATAAGCATACAAACACATAACCGGGATAAACCCAACATAAAAGTATAAAACCTGAATTCTTACCTTGAATTCGACTTCTCTACTTCTTCCTATCTTCAACTGAGAGTTTTTCTCTGCTCTCTCTCTCTCTAAAACCGAGACAAATGGTGAAGTGAGGTGAGGGTGGGCGGCCATACTCCCTTTACACCAACTTTTGAAAGTTTTGTCCTTTTTGGACACTTTTAGTCCCTCCACTTGGACTTTATTGCCTTTCTTGCTTTTATTCTTTATATCTCGATTTGTAAAAATAGCCGGGTGTTACAAGTCCACCCCGCTTATATAGGTTTCGTCCCCGAAACCTGTTATTCCTCGAACATATAAGGATAATGCTGCCGCATCTCCTCCTCAGTCTCCCATGTAGACTCGGATCCCTTCTTGTGCTTCCACTGTACACGCACAAGAGGAACCACTTTATTTCGCAGCCTCTTCTCTTTATGATTGATGATTGCCACTGGTTGCTCCACATAATTGAGCCTTTCATCTACTTTGATATCCTCCAGTGGAACAATCATGTCTTCATCAGCTATACACTTTCTCAGATGAGACACATGGAATGTCGGATGAATCCCACTTAACTCATCCGGTAATTCCAACATATAGGCCACCTTTTCTACTCGAGCAATGATTCGAAAAGGGCCTATATATCTTGGGTTCAACTTGCCCCGCTTCCTGAATCTGATAATTCCCTTCCAAGGTGAGACCTTCAACATAACCCAGTCACCCACCTGGAACTCGATCGGTCTGCGTCGTTTATCGGCATACGACTTCTGTCTATCTTTAGCTGCCTTCATGAAGGCTTTAATCTTCTCAAGCTTTTCCATCGTAGCCTCGATTACTTCGATACTCCCCAATTCCTTTTGACCAATATCACCCCAACAAACGGGTGTTCTACATTGCCTACCATATAGCATCTCGTATGGTGGCATGCCAATGCTGGCATGATAACTATTGTTGTACGAGAATTCAGCTAACGGTAAGTGGTCGTACCAACTTCCACCAAAATCAATTACACATGTCCGAAGTATGTCCTCCAATGTCTGGATGGTCCTTTCTGACTGACCATCAGTTTGGGGATGATAAGCCGTGCTAATATGTAACCCCGTCCCCATGGCATCGTGGAATTTCTTCCAGAATTTAGATGTAAACCGGGTGTCACGATCAGACACGATAGACACCGGCACACCATGACGAGTCACAATCTCCTTGATGAACAAGTCAGCCAACCTCTTGAATGAATATGTCTTGCGGATCGGTAGGAAGTGAGCACTCTTCGTCAAGCGGTCAACAATCACCCATATGGCATCGTATCCTTTTGGAGTACGTGGCAGCTTCGTAATGAAATCCATGGTGATGTGCTCCCACTTCCATTCCGGTATATCCAAAGGTTGGATCTTCCCATACGGCTTTTGATGTTCCGCCTTCACTTGCAAACAAGTAAGGCATTTGTCACATACTCCACCACGTCACGCTTCATACCCAACCACCAATAATCCTTCTTCATGTCTTGGTACATCTTTGTGGCACCAAGATCGATAGAGTATTGGGTCTTGTGAGCTTCTTCCTTAATCTTCTCACGTAGATTCCCGAAACGAGAAATCCACACCCATCCAAATTGAGTTTTAACACCAAGTGTGTTTTCACTCAATTCCCCAACCAGACCTCTCATTCTGTCAGAGTTTAGATGATCTTCTTTTAATGCCTCATCCTGAAACTCCTTGACTTGCTTCATTACGTCAGAGGTCATGATTAGTTGGTATGCTTTCACCCGAATCGGCTCGGGCCTCTCCTTCCGGCTAAGAGCATCGGCCACCACGTTGGCTTTGCCCGGATGGTAATGGATCTCGCAATCATAATCCTTTATAAGCTCCAACCATCGCATTTGCCTCATGTTCAAATCTTTTTGCTCGAAGAAGTACTTCAAGCTCTTGTGGTCGGTGAAGATGGTGCACTTTTTTCCGTACATATAGTGCCTCCAAATCTTTAGTGCAAAGACCACGACCGCTAGTTCCAAGTCATGAGTAGGGTAGTTGACCTCATGAACCTTCAGCTGTCGAGATACGTAGGCTATAACTTTTCCTCTTTGCATTAACACACACCCCAACCCCGAGTAAGAAGCGTCCGAGTACACCACCAAATCTTCGCTTCCATCGGGTAACGACAAGATAGGAGCTTGAGTCAACCTCGCCTTCAACTCCTCAAATGCCTTCTCCTGAGCCTGACCCCATACATACTTTACATCCTTCCAGGTCAACTTAGTCAGTGGAGAAGCAATCTTAGAGAAGTCTTGGATAAATCTCCTATAGTAGCCCGCCAAACCCAAGAAACTACGAATCTCGGATGGCGTCTTTGGAGACTTCCATTGCATCACTGCCTCTACCTTAGCCGGGTCCACCATAATCCCATGGGGATTCACCACATGACCCAAGAACTGAACTTCGCGTAGCCAAAACGCACACTTGGAGAATTTTGCATACAACTTCTCCCTTTTTAGCGTCTCCAGAACCTCCCGAATGTGACCAACATGCTCAATCTCACTCTTCGAATAAATCATGATATCATCAATGAACACAATCACCGATTTATCTAACATTGGTCGACACACTCGATTCATCAGATCCATAAAATCAGCTGGCGCATTGGTCAATCCAAACGACATAACGAGGAACTCATAGTGACCGTAGCGCGTGCGAAAAGCTGTTTTAGGAATGTCCTGCTCCCTCACTTTTAGTTGATGGTAACCAGATAGGAGACTATCCTCGAAAACCAACTGGCACCTTGGAGCTGATCAAACAAATTGTCTATTCTGGGTAGGGGGTATCGGTTCTTCACCGTCAACTTGTTCAACTCTCGGTAGTCAATACACATCCTCATACTACCGTCTTTCTTCTTCACAAATAATACCAGAGCACCCCATGGAGAGATACTCGGCCTAATGAACCCCTTATCCGGCAGTTCTTGCAACTGCTCCATTAACTCTTTCATCTCCGTCGGAGCCAACCAGTACGGTGCCTTGGCAACGGGTTGAACACCGGGTATCAAGTCAATTTGGAACTCAACCTCGCGATCTGGTGGCACACCGGGTAAGCCTTCCGGGAATACGTCCGGAAAGTCGCGCACCACTGGTACTTCGGATAATTGTGGTACCGACACATCCACATCTTTTATGTATGCCAAGTAGGCACCACATCCGCGTCTCATGCACTTTTCCGCCACCGCCATCAAAATCACCCTCGGGATTGTCATGACGAGATCACCATAAACCGTCACCTCATTTCCGTCAGGCGCTATCAATCAGATCATCTTCTTACGACACACGATGTTTGCCTCATAGGTTGCTAACCAGTCCATCTCTAGTACTACATCAACTCCACCCAGGGGTATCACATTTAACCTAGCAGCAAACCTATGGCCTTCTAGTTCTATGGCACAGTCCTCTATCACCTCAGTAATTCTAGTGGACTTACCAATAGTAGTTTCTACATCAAATGGCTCACCAATACATCTACTCTTATTGGGAAACTTAGCGCCAAAGGCAGTAGAAATGAAACTCCTACTAGCACCAGAATCAAACAACACAGATACAAGAGTTTGGTTTACTAGAAACATACCTGACACCACATCAGGATCTGTCCTAGCCTCCTCCCGAGTCATCGTGAAAGCTCGGGCGCTTGTCTTCGGCCCTTCTCCTCCGGCCTTCTTCACCCTGGAACTCTCGGCCTTGGCTTCTTACACTCCCTACTCATGTGACCACTTCCCCCACAGTTGAAACACTTCACACCTCCACAGTCTCTAGCCATATGACCAGGCTTCCCACACTTGAAACAGATATTCGACCCCCATCTGCACTCGCCACCATGCTCCTTCCTGCACTTGCCACACTTCTCCAACCCAGCACCAGCTGTGACCACACGTCGGTCACCTACCCTCGCCACCTTATTGTTTGGAGCGGCTCTACCACGTCCAAACCATTTCTCATTCCAGTTCCTCCCATCCCTACTCGTCTTCTTCTCCTCAGTCACTATCACCTCACGCTCATCATATAGTCTACAAGCCAAATCAACCGTCGACCTAAAAGTGCTTGGCCGGGCGGCGATCATATGCCTACGGATATCCGCCGGCAGTCCCTGGATATATCTCTTAATCTTTCGTGACAGTGGCATCACCTGATCGGGCACCAGTCATGCCATTTCATTGAAGTTTGTGGTGTACTCTTGGTGCGTCATAGTTCCCGCCTCTAGTTGCAAAAACTCTCTCTCGACCTTGTCCATTTCCCGATGAGGACAAAACTCCTTGATCACCAACTTCTTCAACTCCGACCATCTCATTCTCCCGATCGCCCGACTACCCTTGGCTTGGACGATATTGTCCCACCAGCACAGAGCCGAGCCTACGAATGAGTGGGTAGCGAACTTAACCTTCTGGTCTTCTCGGCACTCGCTGATATCAAGTACCGCCTCCATTTCCCTCACCCACCTGTGAGCAGCAGCGGCAGTGCTGTTTCCATCGAAAGTAGGGGGTTTGCATCTCATAAACAACCCGTAGTTGCAGCCTCGGGTCGCCTCCGGCGCAGGCTCTTCTCCCTCGTCCTTATCATCGGACGGAACTGTCTCAGTCTCGGGCTATCTTCTTTCGCCCGTAGGTCCACTCTTTTCCTTTCTCTCTCACTCTCTAACTGCCATTATCACTTCAGTCACCACAGACGGTAGGATCGTCTGCATGACTTGGTGCACTTCTTCCACAACTGCCTCCTTCACTGAGGCTCTTAGGTTAGCACTCTCATCTCCGCTCTCTGGATGAGGGGTTTCTAGTTCTTCATGAACCACTTTCTCGACTCTGGGTCTCCCCCTCTTGGGTCGCGGTTACACACCGTGACCTCCACCACGAGAAGCCTTCGAAGATCTGCCACCAGCCATCAACTAACACACTGAAAGATTCAAACACCAACACGGTCATTCAAGGGAACAGCTTAGTTCATATCAAGTATAGTAAGTCCCTAATTACAGTGGCCAGTTGTGATTAGCCACTTACTTTACTCTTCATACCCCGAGCATTACCTGCCCTGACTACACTAGTATTTAAATCTACATACAACACATAACCACATACCATGCGCACATAAACCGGTTAACATTACGAAAATACCTGATTGCACGCAACTACTCAGATTGGCATCCCATCCCATTCCGTCCCATTCTCAGTTTAAATTAAGGTTAATTTTGAAAATTTACCCATTTCACTTAAACTTTGGCTCTGATACCAACTTGTAAGGCCCTGATCCCGGGACGCTCACAGCTGGTGATTCATCGCACGTAAAACATATACTTTACATTTATTCATCAATACATTGCAGCGGAAAACATAAAACAAATGGAATTTCATTTCATCCTAAAAACTTTTGCAAAATAATGCATCGTTTGTTGGTTACAAAATTACATTGTTGTATTACATCACAAAAGCTTTAATTAAATGGATGACATACAAAAGAGCTGAGTAGCCGCCTCGTGCCATCCTCAGCAATGTTTACCTGCCAACTGAAACGTATAAAAGTCAGCGTCGCTGAGTGAGTTCTAGTTTTATAAATAAACATACATAAATCATTATTTATTTCTTTACAGACTCCCTACTATACGTTTCGTTCGTTCGTGATCATACATCATACGTACATACAGATAACATTGTTATTATCTTTCATTACGTTCATTAATCTTCGTTCATTCGTTACATCTTGTGACATGTACAATACCCCGAACATTGTGCACGAAGCTGGTTACTGGGCCTGAGGTCTATCATAGACCCCGAACATTGTGCACGAAGCTGACTCCAGAACCTAAGGCAAGTACATTCACCGTTCATCTTTTCGTTTCATTCCGGATCAATGCCATATGCTATACCCTAAACATTGTGTATGAAGCTACTTACTGGGCCTGAGGTCTATCATAGACCCCGAACATTATGCACGAAGCTGACTCCAGTACTTGGGGCAAGCAGCAAGGATCCCATACGTGTGTTCAATCACAAGGATTGGACCCCAGTGTGCATCCTTCTAGGGTAGCTAACCGCACACACTTAAGCTAACACCCTTCATTGGGTGTGAACCTCCATATATATGCTTGCAAGACTTTTTAGGTTCATTCATTCGTTAATGCATGCATTCATTCAACATGTTTCTCTTTCATTATCTTTCACTTTACGTTACATAATACTGGTTCATTCATTAACATAATGCGTAAAGCCATGGAAAGATAAACATTCATCAGTATAGGACATACGTAACATACCATTCATACATCATCACAGGGCATCATACATACATAACATACATCATGCGTAGTCATGCAACCTCATCATCATCATCATCATCCATAACATGCTCATCATACTATTTATGACCCTAAAAGTCAACTTATAGTCCCCCGGGAATTTCCCAAGTCAAAGCCTACTTTACACATTTCCCCCAAAAATTAGAAAAATATTCTAAGTCCTAGGCACATAGGCACTATGCAGGCGCATGGACACTATTCAGCCGCAGGGGGAACACGTAGGCGCAGGGGCCACTTTCAGGCGCAAGGGGACTTCTGGACGTCTGAACACTTAGTATATTCCAGGCTAATCTAGGCGCATGGATACTATTCAGACGCATGAACACTTAGGCGCATGGGCCACTTGGGCGCATGGGCACTATTGGGGCGCATGACCCTACCCTTAGTCATCCGCCTAACATTTCTAGGCGCATGGGCCACTGTGCAGGTGCATGAGCAGAACTTAAACATTTCTAAGGCAAATTTTGGACACATGAGCTATTGTTTAGGCGCATGGCTTACACTTAATTCTTTCTAAGGCAATTCCAGACGTATGAACACTTATCTAGGCGCATGAGAATTCTATAAACATGTTTCAAGGATATTTTCAATCCTAATCATCGAATCCATCTGTTTAAAGCATAATGTGGCTATTCTAAACATGAGTAGCCTATAAACCATCAAGAACTAACATCCAACATACACATACATACAGGTATTCACATATGAACTTGTAAAAATCATTTTAATACGTTTTCAGCCCCAAAGATAGTTTAAAACATGTAAAAACCGGGGTCTAGAACTCACCTGGTGCAACTTGGGTGTTCTTCCTTTTAACCCGCTTGCAAAGAGTTCAAAACACCAAGAAATAACACCAAAAACACACACACCCGAGCACAAACACAGCGCATAAGCATACAAACACATAACCGGGATAAAACACGACATAAAAGCATAAAAACCTTGAATTTGACTTCTCTTCTTCTTCCTATCTTCAACCGAGAGTTTTTCTCTGCTCTCTCTCTCTAAACCGAGACAAATGGTGAAGTGAGGTGAGGGTGGGCGGCCATACTCCCTTTACACCAACTTTTGAAAGTTTTGTCCTTTTTGGACACTTTTAGTCCCTCCACTTGGACTTTATTGCCTTTCTTGCTTTTATTCTTTATATCTCGATTTGTAAAAATAGTCGGGTGTTACACGTGCGCACCAAGGGTTATAATGTTTTGATTGACCGCAAACATTAATGTCGATTACGCAGTCGTGTGCACCAATCATTGATTCCATTCAATCAATAATTTTAGTAATCTAACCATGAAATCTCATCAAAATCAATATGAATCTATCAACTCTAGCTCTGATACCACTTGTGAATCCAAGGATCGCAATCGGGAATTATCAATGTTAATTGAAAGTCAACTTAATGTTTGTGGAATCAACGTTAAATTGGTTTAATTGTTTCTATTAATTTCAATATCAATAAAGATTAATACTTAAGTTGAACGCAATGTGTAACACCCCGAATTTCTATTTAAACGAAAGGAAAAGAAATGTAAATAGAAAGAATAGATAATGAGCACAAGTGAATGGGGAAAAAGTGTACAAAGTACAAAACCTTTTTACTTTAAGGTTTAAAGGGGCATGGTCGCCCATTTCTTCTTCATCTTCTTCATTCGGGTGAAAGGAAGAAAGAAGAGAGAGAGCCCCGGTTCTAGAGAGAGAAAGAGGAAGAAGCAGCTACAAAGGTAAGTCTTCTTTTATAAGAGCTTAGTTTCAGCTGGGTTTCGAGTTCTTGACCGAAGTTCTTGGTGTTTAGTGTTTGTTTTTGGGATTCAAGAGCTGAATCGAAGGTGGGTCTCGAACTGGAAGTGTGTTGCTCAAAGGCTGCTCAAGGTGAGCTTCTAGAACCCCTCTTTTACTGATTTTCAACTTGTTTGGGGCTATTATGCATACTAAGTAAACATTTTTTAAAGTAACCATGGGTCTATAGCCTTATTTTTGAATATGATGTATGTATGTATGTTTTAGTGTTGATTATGGGGTAGTGATGTTGTGTAGCATGCTTAGATGCCCTTAGTATGTTAGATCTGTTCTTGGGTATCATTAGAATGATGATTGGGTGATGTTGGTAGCATAGAAAATATTTAAGAATGTTCTTATGAACCTAAACAGTGGCCCATGAGCCTAAGTGTTGGCCATGCGCCCAAGTGTTGGCCATGCGTTCAAGTGTTGGCCATGCGCCCAAATAGTGGCCCATGCGCCTAAGTGTTGGCCATGCGCCCAAACAGTGGCCATGCGCCCAAGTGTTGGCCATGCGCCCAAGTGTTGGCCATGCGCCTAAATAGTGCCTGTGTGCCCAAGTGCCAAAACGGCTAAGTGTTGGTGATGCGCCTGAACAGGTGCCATGCGCCTGCATAGTGGCAAAGCGCCTAAACAGGGCAGAAGCGCCCAAATAGTGCCAATGTGCCCAGACTGTTTTACACTTAGAATTTTTATGCTCATGCGCCTGGAAGGTCCCATGCGCCCAATTTGGACTTAAGGTTTTCTAAGTGGTTTTAAAGGGTAATATGGGGAGATAGGGCTGGTTATGATGTGATGGCTTATGTCTGGTGTAAGTTATGTGTGTATGATGTTGCCTGTATGGTGATGGTGTATGTTTATAATTATGTGTATGTTCCTTATTATGTATGTATGTCTTCCCTTGGCTTTGCGTTGAACATTAATGAATGTAATGAAGTATTATGTAACGTAAAGTGGAAGATAATGAAAAGAGGAACATAGTGAATGAATGCATGCATTAATAAATGAAAATGTAGAGGCTTGCAAACGAAATATAGTGAAGTGCACGGATCTAAATGCCTTAAGCTCTATCGCGCGAGGTTCAGCAAATCTAAAAGTGTGCACGCAAGGGTTCCAGTCTTTGTGGTTAACCTTCGGTGTTGTTACCCATTTCGATAGGGGTGTTGTTACCCATTTCGATGGGGGTGTTGTTACCCATTTCGATGGGGTTGTTGCTACCCATTTCGATGGGGGTGTTGTTACCCATTTCGATGGGGGTGTTGTTACCCATTTCGATGGGGGTGTTGTTACCCATTTCGATGGGGGTGTTGTTACCCATTTCGATGGGGGTGTTGTTACCCATTCGATGGGGGTGTAGATACCCATAATGTTCGAGGTGAAATATGTTATGGTTACCCGAGTTATGTATAACTTCGGGGGTGTGGCATAAAGCCAAGCATAGGTATGAGGTGAGCGACTTTGTGTTGCAACAGACTCGGATAGAGTTCAATCCCTGTGATTGACTCGAATGGGATCTTTGTCGCGTATCTCGGTGCCGTGTGAGTCTTCGGACGTGAGTCGGGAGTTTGTGTACAGGCCCCGACATAGCACCAGCTTTCAAGCATGAGTCGGGGATATTGCATGAGACAAGATTTGAGTAATGAAGAGTAATGAACGAAAGATAATGTATGAAAGAACGAACGTATGAAATGAACGTTAATGAATTATCATAGTAATGTACGATGCAGACCCGTGTCATTCGACCTCAATAATCGTGGCTGAGTGTCACGAAGAGGGTAAAGTCTGACCGGATCTAGAAGAGAAGTGAACGATAATGTAATACGTTGAATGAACGGAAGTTAACGAGCGTAATGACGAAGATAGTAATGATATTATCTGTATGTACGTATGATGTATGATCACGAACGAATATAAAGTATAGTATGATTTGAAATAAAGTAAAGAACGGTTTTAACAAAAGAAAAGTGTTTTATTATAAAACTAGAACTCACTCAGCGTTGATGACTTTTGTATGCATGATAGTTGGCAGGTATTTGTTGATGCTGAGGAGTTGCAGGCATGGATGCATAAGCTACTGGGAGCATTTTGAGGCTAGCGTCCGTATTTTGACATGTCTTTGTATTTTGAGATGAAAACAGATGTTGTAAATGAATGAAATGACATGTTTTAGTTATTAATGAAAGTTATAAATTCCGTTGCAAAATAAATGTACGTTTTATAATGTTTTAAGTGCAATGAATGACCAACTGTGAGGTGCCCGAGAACGGAGCCTTACAAGTTGGTATCAGAGCAAAATTTTAAGTGAATTTGGTAAATATTTTGAAAAAACCTAATCTGAAACTGAGAATGGGACAAAAAGGAAAGGGATGCCAGTCCTAGTAGCTATGTGCCTGCAGGTAAAGGTTTTATGTAAATGTTTAAAGTAGTTAACGTTAACCGGTGTTATGTGCGCATGTTATGTGGCTAGTGTGCTTTTGTGTGGATTTAGATACTGATGTAGTCAGGATAGGAAATACTTAGGGTATGAAGAGTAAAGTAAGTGGCTAATCACAACTGGCCACTGTAATTAGGGACTTACTATACTTATCATAAACTGAGTTATTACCTTGAATGATTGCCTTAGTGTTTGAATCTGATAGTGTGTTAGAAGATGGCTGGTGGTAGATCACCGAAAGCTTCATGAGGTGGAGGTGGCGGTGGACGTGGTGCTGAACCACGTGTCACAAGAGGAAGGTCTAGGGCTGAAAGAGTAGTTCATGAAGAACCCGAGACCCCTCATCAGGAGGGCAGTGACGAGAATGCTAATCAGAGGGCCTCGATGAGATAGGCAGCCGTGGAGGAAGTGCATCAGGTCATGCAGACGATCCTACCGTCTGTGGTGACCGAAGTTATAAAGGCTGTTAGAGATGGGGAGAGACAGGAAAGGGGTAGACCTTTAGGCGAAAGGAGACGACCCGAGACTGAAACAGTTTTCTTCGATGACAAAGAGGAAGAAGAGGAAGAGCCTGCGTCGGTGGCGGCACGAGGCTGTAACTATGGGGCGTTTCAACGATGCAAGCCCCCAACTTTTGATGGAAATGGCACTACTGCTACTGCTCATCGATGGGTGAGAGAGATGGAAACGGTATTGAATATCAGCGAGTGCCGGGAGGATCCGAAAGTAAAGTTTGCTGCCCATTCTTTTGTGGACTCGGCTCTGTGCTGGTGGGACAATATAGTCAAAGTCGTGGGTAGCAGAGCTATTGGGAGAATGAGATGGTCGGAGCTGAAGAAGCTGGTGATTGAGGAGTTCTGTCCTCACCGTGAGATGGATAAAGTTGAGAGGGAGATCCTGTAGCTGGAGGCGGGAACGATGACACATCAGCAGTATACCACTAAATTCAACGAGATGGCACGTCTGGTTCCGGATCAGGTGACACCTCATTCGACCTCTGTAATCATGGCTGAGTGCCACGAAGAGGGTAACGTCTGATCGGATCTAGAAGAGAAGTGAACGATAATGTAATACGTTGAATGAACAGAAGTTAACGAACGTAATGACGAAGATAATAATGATATTATCTGTATGTACGTATGATGTATGATCACGAACGAATGTAAAGTATAGTATGATTTGAAATAAAGTAAAGAATGGTTTTAACGAAAGAAAAGTGTTTTATTATAAAACTAGAACTCACTCAGCGTCGCTGACTTTTGTATGCATGATAGTTGGCAGGTGTTTGTTGATGCTGAGGAGTTGCAGGCATGGATGCATAAGCTACTGGGAGCATTTTGAGGCTGGCATCCGTATTTTGACATGTCTTTGTATTTTGAGATGAAAACAGATCTGTTTTATAATGTTTTAAGTGCAATGAATGACCAACTATGAGGTGCCCGGGAACGGGGCCTTACACAATGAATAGAACACAATTAATGAACAGACAAAGATTCAATTCAAACATATTTCATTAAAATTGGTTAATGATTACAAATAAATAATGAATGATTAAAAGATATTGATTTGAGTGGTTGATGATGTGACAACTGCTAGGATTTTGGTTTGTGTGATTTGATGTGATGTTTGGTTGTTGTATTGTTGCTTGGATGCTTGCCGTCAAAGCCGTCTACCGATTTGAAACCTAGGATCCATATTTATAGACAATAATGCTTCTGTTAAGGAAACACCAGATCTCTTGGGATTTGGAATTGTTTCTGTTAAGGAATCACCGGATCTCTTGTGATTCGCATAACTGCCTTGTTGACTTGTTGACTTGTAACACTTGTATTATTTAAATACAAGTGTTTGGACTCCGCAGGAATATTTTCTTCCATAGATATTTGTTCTTCCGCCGAAAACTTGCTCTTCCGAGGGTACATTGTTCTTCCGAAGCAATCTTGTTCTTCCGAAGCAATCTTGTTCTTCCGAAGCAATCTTGTTCTTCCAAAGCAATCTTGTTCTTCCATCCTCGGAGCTGGTTGTTCATCTGCATAAGATCTTAGGATGTATTTTACTTGTAAGAAACATATCTACGGAAGAACAAAATGTTCATCTGTAGATGTTTCTTACACTTGGTGAATTTACCAATTATAATGTTTTCCCTGCAAACATACATAAATCAACACACATATATGGGTTAACTTATACATTTAATGCATACATAATAATGAATTACAAGTATTCATTACAAATATTAATTCAAGTTCTAAGCCTATACAAAATAAACTAGATCTATTAATCCTAGATCTAACATACCACATAGCCGGAGGTTAAACGCCGCCTTTAGGAGGCTTTTTATGGCCTACCAAGGCCTTGTGGGGATCTAATTGGTCGCTAATTTGATATTTTGATGTTTCTGGTTTAGAACCCTAATTGGTTGCTACAAGTCGTTGATGATGGTGATTAAGAGCATTCAAAATAACCGATCCGATATCCAATCTTGTCCAAATCCAAAAAACTGATCAAGATCTATATTCGAATATTCAATTCAGATCTCATCCAAATCCGAATTCCTTATTCGGATTTCGGATATCATAATTTTTATTCAAATATTCGATTAATCCGAATAAGAATTCAAATATGTTTATAGCCTTAATACTCATTACCCAACGAGCTATTATGTTTTCAACTAATACTCACTACTTCTGACATATATCAGTCCTCTAGTCTTAAACAATTATACAATAATCAATTGTTGTGTTAAATTGGAGATTCTAATCTTCGGATTTTATATAATTACCTATTATGATTTAATTTTGAATTTGTGTTTAAGATAAATTTGTATTTTTTGGTTTTATATATTTAATTGTGATTTGTAACTAATAATTAATAATAATAAATTAGTCAAAGAAATAGGAACAAAAAATAGTAAACACTATTATTTGGTTTATTCAGATAATTTCGGATTCATCCGAATTTGATCTGAATTGAATTCAGATAGATTCGGATCGGGTAGAGATATACTTATTCCGATCGAATCGAATTTCATATATGATCATGAAATTTCAAATCCAAATAATCTGTTATCAAATCTTAATTTGAGGTCTCTGACCTTCAATCCAGATCTTAATCTTCATGGTTCGTCTTTGTTGTGTTGGAATACTTGGTCTGTGATATCAGGGGTTGCATCATCTGAGATGGTTTGAGATCGCTTTATTATGTTTAATTCAGTCGATCATGAGTTTCATGTGCTAGGAGCGAGTGGTGTCATTAGGTCGATGATGATGATGATGCATCTGAGGCCTGTGTAAACATGTCTAAGGATGTTGATGATGGTAGATTTTAGTCTTTTTGGGGGGTTGGTTAGTAGCCTTTCTTGGTGGGTGTGTTGTTGTGTGATACGTCTCTTTATGCTTTCTTGGATTTTTTCCTATTACTCTTTGTTAGTTGAACTTTTATGTAGTTACATACTCTAAGTCATACATACACATTATATCAGACATTATAGGTTACATGTTCATACTATTTTTTGTTAGTAATTTTTACTCAGGTTGCATTTGTTGATAAATATTGTCTTCATTTTGGTTGACCCGTGGATGTGATAATACATCAAAGCTGGTCTGGTTCCTCTGGCTTGCCAGTCATTTTTGATGTGGAGCCATAACCAACCATCGGTTTTAAGCCACACACTATCCTGTTTGTCCGAGTCTCGATTCTAAGAGACACAACATGCGTTGGGTAAACACCCTAGTTAATATATAAACTAGAGCTTAATTGAACTGCTCATCATTGTAATGCATTACTCAATATTTAATACAAACTCAACATTATATCTAAATATAATATTCGTCTATTTGTTATTGTTGATCTTTCATTCTGCACAAATCATTCATCATTTGTTTAGATCATTAATCTTCAGCCTTACCGTGAGACTAACATCAGCTTTGATAAAGTTAAGTAGTAGAAAAAAAAACAAACTCGATCAACAAAGAACTTATACAAAATACTATGACACCTAATCAAAACTAAAAGGATGCTTGAAGTCTTTGAGGGTTCGAAGAACATCATGAGAGTTTGAGTGCCATGATTTAAGATACATAATCTGTCTTTATCTCTACATGTGCTTGTATATGAGTGAAAATAAAACATCAACTAGATAATATAAAGTTAACATGTCATAAAGAATTTTTATGACTCGAGGAACAACAAGAATATATCCTTGATAGGGTGGTATTGTATACGGGATGAGGAGATGGTTTCATGTCTCCGATGGCCCTGAGTCAACATACCAATCCAAGTAAATGTTGGTGATATGAAACTTAGAATGAAAGATGTCACACCCCAACCTTGACGGCGAAAACATCAAGGAGTGAGAGTTAAGATCGTTCACAGCCACATAACGCTATTATTAAATACAAATATATTATTCATAAGTTTGAAAGGTACATTACAAGCATAAGTCTCAAATAAGAACACAATATGAGAAATATAACAAGCTCATTCATTAAGTTAACTAGGTTCATTCCTAGGTGTGAACAACTTCGAAAAAGGCGATCAAGCTTGAGTATTTCCTAAAACATGTTAAAATAAAAGGTCAACAATATTATTGGTGAGATTTCCAGAGTTTTCAATACATAAGTATATAAAAGATGGCAATTCATGTTGTAAGTTAGAGAACAAAGTAAACTAGGGATGTAAGACAGAATGCACAATCAAACCTCGACAAAGTTTTACAAGTCTCAAACGTTTACAAGCATATACGATTAGCTAAGTGTACTTGGATCAACCAAGCAGGCTTGTCAGGCCCATAGATCTATGACGTCGCCAGGCTAGCAATAGTTAATGATTGTACATATATTCGACATTACATGGTAGCTATAAAGTTCAACTAACCACAACACACAAGTAAATTGGCATAAGTTTACAAGAATCAAACGTTTACAAGTGCAATGTTTATAAAACAACATGTTTCACCCCAAAGTGTGAAAATAGGAAAAATGGGTATAGAAATACTCACTTGCTATAAGTTGCACTTAAGATAACAATAAGAAGGTAAGATGGTTTCAATAATTTCTTCACGATTCAACCTAATGGTTGATGTCTCAGAATTAAAATAAAGATAAGATTCAAGAGTAAATGTGAATTAGGGTTTCTTTGGAATTTGGGGGTTTTTAATATTTAAGGCAAGTATGATTTAATAACACAAACGATATGTTTTGGTTCAATAAAGATTAATTATGATTTGTGAAAAGTAATAATTAATTTAGAAATTAATTATTTAAACTTTGATAAAGATGATTTATTGAATACTTATTTATAGGTGCTTGCATAATAATACAAAATTATTTAAAGTCATTTTATAAAGTTTTTAAACGTTTTAAATAATCTTTATAAAGGTCTTATAGTATCGAAATCCTAGAACCAGAATAAAGATTAATAGAAATTATATTGTTTTATAAGTTTCAAGAATTAAAATAAAAATTTAAGGAATAAATTAATTAAGTAATTAAAAACCATAATGAATCGTTAGGGAACTTACATATTCATGTACTACTCAAGTATTTAATTTATATTAGTTGATGAATAAAGGTTGGGCATTAAAGTGTGAAAAGTAAATAATTATTTATTTACAATATGACATGGTTAAATACTTACTTGTATATTTAATAATTAATTGATTAATTATTTGAAGTATTGGTAACATATAGACTTTAAAACGGTTTGAAATGATATAAGTTTGAACTATAATAATTTTGTAATATTTGAATCACATAAATGTATAAATGATGTTTTTATAAATTTTGTTATTCTTAAATAAGGTAATGAAGTTTAAAAATTATATGTTTTGAAATCTTTAATAATTAATTTAAAAAATATCTAAAATGTTTTAGTTAACAATACTATTTTTATACTAATATTATGATATAATAATAATTTTTGAAAGTTTATTTGTTTAAAGAAATGATCAAAAAGAATATATGCGGCTGCCCAGGGTCGAATCCGGGTCGCCCGTATATATGAAGGGTGTTTACCATTGGGCCAAACCCCTGAATCTATTTTAAGTTTACCAAATAATTGTTATAACCATTAATTAGGAAAACCTCAAATTACTCAAGAACTCTAGAATCATTTTGATTCCAATTGAACATCAAGATGATAATGATAATGAAATTGACATTAGGGCTTTTGATGTTTGAATGGTTTCGAGTTTATACATGTGTTTAATTAACTGTTTTGATGCGGAAACAATAACAGTTAGAATGGAAGAGGGTCGCGACTGTGATGTATATATTCCAAGGTGCAAACGTTGGTGATAATCAAATCCCTTTCGTATGAAACTTCAACGGGTGTTTAGGATTCAAAGCCCTCAAACAATTTTAAGTCATCTGGCTTCGAGGGTAGTTGTCGACTAAGTTGCAGGTCGACGGATACGGGATTGATGAATTCAGGGTTTGCGTGTGATTCGAATGCAATTGGGATTTGAAATAGCTTAAGAGTATAATTTTATTGATTTACCCTCTACTATAAAAGCATGATTGATCTGTTTCAAGCCACATGGTTTCAATATGATGAATGCGAATTCGGTTTCTAGTTTGATCACAGTAACAACTTAATTATTCGTATTGAAACGGATCCTTGGTTCGAAACGTGTTCAAGTGATGGTTAATATGGTTTAATTACGTTTGAATCAGACCTTTCGGGTGGTTTGGTGGCTACCGGAGATAATGGCCGGTGTTTGGCCGGTCACAGGGAGGCGACGGGAAAAGGGGGGGTTGGTTTGGGTAGTTACACATTTGGCCCCTGTGGTTTTGGAAGTTATTATTTTATGTCCAAACAATTAAATTAAGTTTCAACATTTACCAATTTGACCCCAAACTTATTAATCCATTCAATAATTGAGTTATTGTCTATTAAAATTTTATAGAGTTAAATAAAAGACTTTCTTTACTAATTATAAATCTCAAAATCTCATGTTTAACATTAAACCTTATAAATTTATATAACTTCATAAGTTCGATAGAAACATTGAAATATAATTATTCTTTCTACGTTGAAACTTATAAATGACATTAAATTTTATAAATTTATAACCTTTACTTCATAAATTCTTTAATTATTATAAATTGTTTAAAAGATTAATAAATAATAATTAAATAAAACATTTTTTTATATTGGTACCACTTCTAATACATATGATTCATTAGATAAATAAAATTAGTTTAATAAAAAAATTTATATCAAATAAAAGTTCTAATGAGTTCGAGTTTGAGTTTTAAATTTGAAAATAGGTGGATGTTACAAAAGACATGCGCCAAGTTTGAATCAGTAGACAAAACAACGTTGAGGAAATATAAGCAGATTTGGGCAAATATTTTCACATGTCTACCAATCACCAAAGTTGACACCGAGGTAGGCGGACATGCACTCTAATATATGCCCTTGTTGGAGCTACCATAAGGGTCTTTATTGTGATTGCAAGATGTGTGATTATTTGAAGCGTGTCGAGAGATGGAAAATACAAGTGAAAGTTAGAAAATATGCATTGTATAAAACCTAAAGAAATAGTCATTGCATCTTGCTTGAAAAAAAATATTCTAAAAAGAGGATCGTGGTTGGATCATTGTATCCATTTTATTAAGAGCGAGAAGAATTATCATTTTGGCTTTGTGAATCATTTATATGACTGGAGGAGAAATAAAGGAGTTAGTCTTTGAGACACAAAAATGTTCGAGTCAAGGCCATATGAGAGGTTTGACTTGTGATGAGAGAGGAGAAATTGTTTTTGTGTGAGATTTTTTTAAACATCAATATGTATTAATCGTCAAAAAAAACAAGGTACTAGCAAGAAGCTAGAAAACCAAAATACAAATGCAGGATCGTTCAAGGCTTGAACACAATTACAACACAACAACACAATGAGAAGATTAACTAAACGTTAATCAAACAGTGAACTAGGTAACCAAAGGTAATGCAGAGAACACAAGTAAAGCAAGAGACAGAACAGGAGAGTATAGTTTTCAAGGGAGCCGTATATTGCTTTCTCAAGTTCTTTTACAAGTGTTACAAAGCATTAAGAAAGATACAAGAATTGGAATACTTATACTACAACCTACAGCCGGCTATACTATGAAAGCCAGCTGGATACAATTGACTAGACACTAACAAAATCAATTGTAGGATCAAAAGGCATATCTGCCTTTTGACCTTGTGACTATGACATGCCATAGCTCACATCCTTATCATTACAAAAAGGAAAAGTACATAAAGTGGAAAGTTTCAGACTCAAGACCTCAATGTACAGTTACCAAAAGCATGGACCTTTTCACCAACTCTTGTAAGTTGGTGACTTATCAGAGACGCAGCGGAAAAGGTGCTTTATGGAACAGTACATCAGATAAAGCATGTGTACTAAAAGTCTTCGGAAGAAATCTGTCTCATAGGTTGAAGCTTCGGAAGACTTTGTCTCTTCAAGCTTCGGAAGACTTCATGTTAGGCTTCGGAAGATATTGGTCTTGGCTTCGGAAGATATACACTTAGAGTATTTTCTAAGCTTTGTGTAATTCTTCGAAGCATTCTTCACTTCAGTACTTAGTGCATGTTGCTGAAACACTTAGGCAGTTTTGGGTTGCATGCATCGACTTCAGGAATCCTTACAAACTCCCCCTAGGCTGATGCTACCAAAACACTTAGAAGATCTTTAAAAGTTGTAGTCTCAGAATAATCAAGACCATCCCTTTCTTCATTTGATGGTCAGGATCATCAAGGACTCTCATAGATATTCTCATTTCAAAGAGATCATGCAGAGGTAAGAGTGATTATGTCTTTCCATGAGTAGACATTTTCAACACCTTGATCTCTGATAACATTCACATCTCTGATTGGTAGAGTAAGTCCAGGATAAGATGGGTGTCTCGGTTGC